>BLSH010217607.1:3161099-3205334 GCA_018402905.1 Glandirana rugosa
AGAGAGAAGAGAGACGGGGGGGGAGGGGGAGACAGGGGGAGAGGAGAGAGAGAAGAGAGACGGGGGGAGGAGGGGGAGGCAGGGGGAGAGGAGAGAGAGAGAAGAGAGACAGGGGGGGAGAGGAGAGAGAGAAGAGAGACAGGGGGGGGGAGAGGAGGGGGAGACAGGGGGGAGAGGAGAGAGAGAGGAGAAGAGAGAGCCCCCCCCCCACGACACTCACTCAGAGGCAGGAGGGATGGATGGATCACAGACTCCATTTTTTCCTGTACATTTGATGATCTTCTTGAATCTTCCCGCCCACATCCCCTTCTCTTACAGAGCACTGCCTGTCGGGGAGAGTGGGCGGGGCTGACACAGGAGGAGAGGAGGAAGCAGCTGTCTGGTGTGCGGGCTGCAGGGGGAGGGGTCAGCAGTGGCTCTGATGAGCTCAGCTGAGCATCTCTCGGTCTCTGGCTGTGGAGCTCTCAGTGAGCTCCGATCACACGGTACTCTCCCACTCGCAGCCGCTTCCCTGGTATCAGTCAGCACGGACTCGGCGCTAAGCAGGGGGATCTGTCACTGTGCTGCTAGCAGAAGCGGATCTCTAATAAGACAAATTAGGCGGCCGCGATGCCCTTGTGAGTGCGAGGCCTAAGGCGACCGCCTAATTTGCCTAATTAAAGAGCCGCCTCTGGGCTGCACTAATGGGGGCACAGATCAGGCTGCACCAATGGGGGTACAGATCAGGCTGCACTGATGGGGACACTGATCAGGCTGCACAGATGGGGACACTGATCAGGCTGCACTGATGGGGACACTGATCAGGCTGCACCGATCGGGACACTGATCAGGCTGCACTGATAGGGACACTGATCAGGCTGCACTGATGAGGACATTGATCAGGCTGCACTGATGAGGATACTGATCAGGCTGCACTGATAGGGACACTGATCAGGCTACACTGATGGGGACACTGATCAGGCTGCACTAATGGGGACACTGATCAGGCTGCACTGATGGGGACATTGATCAGGCTACATTGCTGAGCACTGGTAAGGCTGCATTGCTGGGCACTGGTAAGGCCCCATTACTGGGCACTGTTGAGACTGCATTGATGGGCACTGTTGAGGCCACATTGATGGGCACTGGTGAGGTCGCATTGCTGGGCACTGGTAAGGCTGCATTTAATGGGCACTGCTCAGGCTGCATGCGATGGGCACTGATCAGGCTACATGTGATGGGTACTGAAAAGTGAGCAGCCCGGGGCCTGGGCCCCACTATATATATATATATATATATATATATATATATATATATATAGTGGGGAGAAAAGTATTTAGTCAACCACCAATTGTGCAAGTTCTCCCACTTAAAAAGATGAGAGAGGCCTGTAATTTTCATCATAGGGACACTTCAACTATGAGAGACAGAATGAGAAAAAAAAAAACCAAGAAAATCACATTGTCTCATTTTTAAAGAATTTATTTGCAAATTAGGGTGGAAAATAAGTATTTGGTCAATAACAAAAAAGAAAGATTTCTGGCTCTCACAGACCTGTAACTTCTTCTTTAAGAGGCTCCTCTGTCCTCCACTCGTTACCTGTATTAATGGCACCTGTTTGAACTCGTTATCAGTATAAAAGACACAACCTGTCCACAACCTCAAACAGTCAGACTCCAAACTCCACTATGGCCAAGACCAAAGAGCAGTCAAAGGACACCAGAAACAAAATTGTAGACCTGCACCAGGCTGGGAAGACTGAATCTGCAATAGGTAAGCAGCTTGGTGGGAAGAAATCAACTGTGGGAGCAATTATTAGAAAATGGAAGACATACAAGACCACTGATAATCTCCCTCGATCCGGGGCTCCACGCAAGATCTCACCCGGTGGGGTCAAAATGATCACAAGAACGGTGAGCAAAAATCCCAGAACCACATGAGGGGACCTAGTGAATGACCTGCAGAGAGCTGGGACCAAAGTAACAAAGGCTACCATCAGTAACACACTACGCCGCCAGGGACTCAAATCCTGCAGTGCCAGGTGTGTCCCCCTGCTTAAGCCATTAAATGTCCGGGCTCATCTGAAGTTTTCTAGAGAGCATTTGGATGATCCAGAAGAGAATTGCGAGAATGTCATATGGTCAGATGAAAATAAAATAGAACTTTTTGGTAAAAACTCAACTTGTCGTGTTTGGAGGAGAAAGAATGCTGAGTTGCATCCAAAGAACACCATACCTACTGTGAAGCATGTGGGTGGAAACATCATGCTTTGGGGCTGTTTTTCTGCAAAGGGACCAAGACGACTGATCTGTGTAAAGGAAAGAATGAATGGGGCCATGTATCGTGAGATTTTGAGTAAAAACCTCCTTCCATCAGCAAGGGCATTGAAGATGAAACGTGGCTGGGTCTTTCAGCATGACAATGATCCCAAACACACCACCCGGGCAACGAAGGAGTGGCTTCATAAGAAGCATTTCAAGGTCCTGGAGTGGCCTAGCCAGTCTCCAGATCTCAACCTCATAGAAAATCTTTGGAGGGAGTTGAAAATCCAAACTACCAGCAACAGTGTGTAAAAACCTTGTGGAGACTTACAGAAAATGTTTGACCTCTGTCATTGCCAACAAAGGGTATATAACAAAGTATTGAGATGAACTTTTGTTATTGACCAAATACTTATTTTCCACCATAATTTGCAAATAAATTCTTTAAAAATCAGACAATGTGATTTTTTGGATTTTTTTTTCTCCTTCTGGCTCTCATGGTTGAAGTGTCCCTATGATGAAAATTACAGACCTCTCTCATCTTTTTAATGGGAGAACTTGCACAATTGGTGGCTGACTAAATACTTTTTGCCCCACTGTATATATATATCCACTTCAATACCAAGCCTGTTTCTTGAGTTCGGTGCTTACCAGTTAAAAACATTTTTTTTTGCTATAAAATTACTTAGAACCCCCAAACATTATATATTTTTTTTTCCTAACACCCTAGAGAATAAAATGGCGGTCATTGAAAAAATTTATGTCACACCGTATTTGCGCAGCGGTCTTACAAGCGTGCTTTTTTTTTAATAAATTCAGTTTTTTTAGTTAAAAAACAAGAAAACAGTAAAGTTAGGCCAATTTTTTTCCATATTGTGAAAGATAATGTTACGCCGAGTAAAATGATACCCAACATGTCATGCTACAAAATTGCGTCCACTCGCGGAACGGCGATAAACTTTGCAAATTAAAAATCTCCATTGGCGACATTTAAAAAATTCTACAGGTTAGCAGTTTTGCGTTACAGAGGAGGTCTAGAGCTAGAATTGTTGCTCTCGCTCTAATGATTGCGGCGATAGCTCACATGTGTGGTTTGAACACCGTTTTCATATGTGGGCGGGACTTACGTATGCGTTCGCTTCTGCGCGCGAGCTCGGTGGGACGGAGCGCTTTAATTTTTTTTTTTTTAATTATTTATTTTGCTTTTTACTTTTTATTTTTACACTGTTCTTTAGAAGAAAAAAAATGTGATCACTTTTATTCCTATTACAAGAAATGTAAACATTCCTTGTAATAGAAAAAAGCATGACAGGACCTCTTAAATATGAGATCCGGGGTCAAAAAGTCCTCAGATCTCATACTTACACTCAAATGCGAAAAAAAAATCTGAAAAAAGTGACAGAAGAAAAAAAAATCGGGCCCCTTAAGACCGTTGGGAAGACGTCATTTCTGACGTCATTTCCGCCGGCCGTGTTATGGAGCCGAGTGAGCGGCTTCAGCCGCTCAGTCGGCTCACAGACACTGGGGGGAAAGCATCGGATCATCTCCGCTGCTGCCGGCGGGTCCGGTAAGCGGCAGAGATGACCGGAAAGCGGCGGGAGGGGGGGCACCTCTCCCGCCGCTGATAAAAGTGATCTTGCGGTGAATCCGCCGCTAAGATCACTTTTATCTTGCAGGGAATCGCCTGCTGGCACCATTCAGATATCACCACTCAAACCCAAGGACGTCATATGACGTCCGGCGGTACGGAAGTGGTTAAACACACATTTTTATTTTTGAGGTGGGGTGGGAATCTTGGGTGAGATCCCACACTTTTTATTTATTTATTATTTATTCCCTGTGAACAAAGCATATCCCTCTATAGTGTGTATAAATTGTGCACTTTGAACAGATGTAGAGAAGAGAAGACTGCAGATGGACAGGTGGCAGGGAAACAAAATAAGCTTTAAGTCTCCCTATTGGCCCTTTAATGTGCTAGTAGCCAAGTTCAGTTTTTACAGCCCAAGTAGATATTTACATGTAACTCAAGCTTCCTGAGTCTACTGATCATTTTGACATGATGTTCATGGTAACATAACCTTTTCTTTTTCATCATTTTCTTAAAGGGTTACTCCACTTTTGTGGAAAAAAAAACAGCAAATAAAAAATATTATAGCATGTACAATCGCTACACAAGTCATATTGTATTTTAATGTTATTAAAAATGACCTTTCCATTTCAGTCTGCAGCTGTAATTTTCTGTTAGATTCAATGCAGTATGGCAACCTGAAGGCATTCTGTACACAGATGGGATACAGATAGGGTTACCACCTGTCTGGCATTCACCCGGACAGTTTGGGTTTGGAATCATGAGTCCGGGTTGCAGACTGCCTGAAACCCGGACACATTAGTCAGACCGGACTATGGCTTCCCAGCAGGGTTGCTGGCTGCAGTTGTCTAAGCTGAGAGTGACTGTTACACCCTTTTTCACACTGCCCAAAGCCAGCATTAACAACCCCCCCCAACACACACACACACACACAGACGGGAGAGGAGAGAGGGCTCGATCTGCACCTCTTTCTCCCACCCCTACCCCTCTGTGTCTGCCCACACTCCAATCCCCAGTGGGGGAGAGGGGGCCGGAAATTTGAGGTCCAGCAGCCTCAGATATATCTGGATGAGAGGTGCTGACTGCCAAGGGTGGGTGAGCTCACCATCCGTCTGTGACTGAAGTCTCCCACCTTCTCTCTCCTGCCTCTGAGTGAGTACACTAAGGTAAATCAGGGTTCTCAGAGCATCTCTTAATCAAAGTTCCCCTTTACACCAGAGGCCACAGTGTTCCCCCTTACATCAGAGTTCTCAGTGCCCCCCCTTAAATTAGGGTTCCCAGAGCATCCCTTATGTTAAAGTCCCCAGAGTTCTCCCTTACATCAGAGTCTGCGGAGTCCCCCCTTACAGTAAAAGGGAACTCTGTGAGTTCAGATGTAAAAGGGGAGTTCTGTGGATTCAAATGTAAAAGGGGAACTCTGTTGACTCTGATGTAAAGGGGGACGCTTGTTATTAACTTCATATGATTAGAAATGTTATTTAATAGCAAAATATATGTATAGTTTATACAAAAAAAAAAAAAAATGAATTGCTGTGAGCCGCTAGGGTGATTGGCTCTCTGATTTTTCCAGAAGTCTGCACTAAGATAAGCCAGATTTTAGGCACCCAATGCAATAGAAATTTTAGTTTTGGTGAGATACTCCCCCAGGGTTAAATACTTCTAAAGGGATGCAGACCCTGCAACATTTTCATCAGAATACTGAAAGTGTACCAACTGATTATAATAAATCAGATCCTCCCATTCAGAATGAGTATCCAAAGATATGGTGGAACAAACGGCTTTTGCTTCAGAACAGAAAAAACGCTATATAGTTTTAGGCTTTTTCTTTTTGTTTTTTTTAGCCAGATGAGGTGGATGGAGGAATCCCCCTTATAGGAACACTGCATTCTGGCAGCAGGACCTGCTGTTGTCAGATTACATTGATCAGTGACTGCAGCCTTTGACAAAAGTCAGTTAAACAGTTAACTGCAGGAATGACCACACACTGATCAAAATCTGACTGTTCCCTGCTGAACCGCCCGAATTTCTTTCAGTGTATGGCCAGCTTTAGTTTGAAATGACCAGGTTTTTGATTACTTTGTGTAGGTAAACCCTAAAAATAAACTTCTTACATGCTCTCTTTTGGTCTGTTACATATATTGTTAAAAGTGTTTTATTATATCTGTTAAGTGCAAACAATACCTGTTGATCCTGCTAGAAACTTAGCGCTCACAACAAATCAAAAATGAGTACAGCCCCAAATACTGGTAAGCTGAAATATATTGCATTGTTGCTTGCTCTTGGACACATTTTAAAGTGTATTTCCAGTTTTGTAGACTTAGGCCCCTTGCAGACGGGGGGACTACACCAAGGGGATCCGCCTGCTCAGGGAGGGATCTGTCCACTGGTCCTAGGGTTTCCACATCATCCCTTTAATCCAGGACACATATGAATTACTCAGGTTCTGAGGCTAATTTAACGCAGATGAGGCACCAAGTGAGTTTAATCAACACCTTAATCAGCCACAGAACCTGTGTAATTAATGTGTGTCCTGGATTAAAGGGATGATGTGGCAACCCTAGCTGGTCCCCGCTGAGCAGGCAGATGAAAGGTCCGTGTCTGCTCTGCTATGCAGACTGGACATGAACACAGCCTGCTCTTCTCTATGGGATGGTCAGATGGAATTGGACTGCCTGTCCATTTTCATCTGACTGTCATCCGATCCAATCCGATCAGAGGGATGAGGAACGGATCCCCATCTGTGTGTTTTTAGTGGACTGGATTGGATCGGATGCCGGCGGGTGTTAGCAGATACATATCCGCTGTTATCCGCTGCTCTATAGAGAGCAATAGATGGTCTGATCGGGTCCACCTGAAAAACTGACAGGCGGACCCAATTGGTCTCTCAGTGTGAAAGTGAGATAACACCTACTTTGTATTTCTTACATGTTCCCATTCACATAGCAAAATTGATGCCTACCTTTTTACTTGCTAAAAAATTTTTACTTAACTTTCCCTTTTTATGTTATGTTAACCTCTTAGTGCCGGTGCCTCCAGGCCCTTTAAGAGGTTTATGAGGCCGGGAGGCGGGGCTCGGCTTATTATTAAGTGACCGCCGTGATTGGCTGCCACGGCGGTCACATGTTCTGAAAACTCCCAATCGCAATGGGGCAAAGGTAACTGTGCTGCACAGGTGTGTAGGCAGCAATTCACACAAATATGCAGCCCCTCTGCACTAAGGACCAGGCGCCAAGAGGCCGCATATTTGCATACGGCCGGCGTCAAGGGGTTAAGGACACTTTCACACTGATCTGCTGCAAAAATGCAGCAAAAACTTTCGATTCTGGTGTGGTTTTTAAAGGACATGTGACTCAAGAAATGCAGCAAAAATGCATCGCAGGTGTGTTTTTGCTGCGGTTTTACCGTGTTTTTCCATTGCATTCAATGGGATGGGGAGTTATTGGTGCATTTTTTTTAGCTCCCCAAACATGCTCTAAAGATGCTGCAAGGATTTTTTTCACCACAACAGAAGTGCACCACCCCAGTGTAAACACATTCATTGATTTTAAAGGGAAACATTCTTCTTGAGCTTTTCATGCGCTTTTTTTTAATGCAAAAGCGCTTGAAAACCTCCTCAGTGTGAAAGGACCCTAAGGAATTGCTGGAGACTTATGTGCACCATAATTAACCTTGTTTGCACCGTGTTGGTAGGCCTTCATTATCAGTTATAAACTAGATGTGCACAATGCTAAAGATATCAAGGCTTACGTGGTAATATGTGAATGTTCTTTAATTATCTGTCCCTCAAACTGTCCCCTAATTGCACATTGGAAACTATTGTGAATAATACAAACTGCCTATAGAGTCCTATGTATAAATCTGCTCCAATGAAACAACTAGAAAATGATATATTCTTTTTAAAAATGGGAATGCATAGCAAACATAGTTCAGTATAGCAGGGATTTCTCAATTTTTGACTACAAAGGTAAAATTCACTTAAATTAGAACCACACTGTGTCTTCTCAGTTGTCCACCAGATGGCAGTAGCGGTCCACTGGAAGATTGGTAGACCAGCAAACAAATATCTATTCCTGCACTCACAATATATCAATACACGGCTCACTTCTGCTTTCTGTTGATTGTTGGGTACATTTACAGATGATAAAAAAAAAAAAAAAATGTGCAGTAGAGCCTCATACAAATAATAATTTCTCCCGCTGTTCTAGCAAAGCAATGTGTTCTTGTACAGATTGCGGGGATGTCTTACTGAGTTCAGCCTCATGTCTCAGCAAGAACACCTAGGGATTTTCTTTGTTATGGTGTACTTGTTGCCGCTGAGATTGAGGACTCAGGGACCATTTTACTAGCTGAGGCAACATTCTGCCTATCAATTCCTGTGGACTTAATGACATCAGCAAGGCACAAGACAATACTCACAAAATGAACAATACAAGTACAATAATATAAAGTGTTAAAGATTGTTCATATTCCTGATATGTGTCTGGAGTACCAAGTACTTGTATTAAAAAATATCCTATTCTCATTTTATTGCTTCCTTTATGTGAATTACTTTGTGATCCTGCCAGTTTCCTATTATAAACTGACCACACTAGGCATACACTCATATCTGTTACAGAGTGGTCAGTTTTTTTTGGCTGGGCTGTGGGCAGAGACTGCATGCAATCCATTGGACAGCCTTGTTGCTGACATGTCCTCTGGCAGTCTCCACCCCAACATTGTAAGCTTATGCTGAGAACAGAGGTCATGTGATCGCTTATAAAGCAAGAACAATATATTCATAATATGCACAAATCTTTTGTTTAGTTTTTTTGTCATTTATAATCATTTTTATCGATTGCTTTTCTTTTTTCATGTGTTTTTAGAAAATGAAAAGAAAAATGGTGTGGGTTTTCCTTTAAAATTCATTATGCTAGCATGCAGCCTAGGTGGTCAAGAAGGGGCAGGCAGCAAATATGTGCCACCTTTTCCCCCAGAATCATACTGGGCCAAGTGCATTTAACATTGGGAGGGGACTTTGTAAGATGGGGAGAGCCTTTCACTCCGCTGTGTTGAGGTGACAAAGCTCTCACCCCCCATCCTGTTCCCCACAAGGGTTGTGGGGGTTTTCTGTGGGACTTAACACCATCTGGATGCCACCTGTAGAATAAAGGGGGGGGGGTAGTTATTTGCCCCCCTTTCCCTTGGGAAATAAATGCCGGACACCCACTATAACTTATACCTCAAATAAATGTAAATAAACACACCATGGGCAAAATCCTTTATTAACCCCCCCCCCCCAAAAAAGTAAACAATAACCCTTGATGTAAATCACGTTCCGCAGCAATGTAAATTCTCATCATTCACAAGTAGGCATGTGCATGACTAAAAAATGTGTTTCCTTTAAATTTGTTCATCTAGTTACTTTGTTTCCTTAAATTCAGTTGATTTGTTGAATTCGTATTCGTGATTCGTATTCAGGATTCGCATTCGGAATTCGTTTTATGTCTTTTTCAAATTTTCTTCAAATTTACAGATTTTTTTCAATTCAAAACGTTTGAATCGTTAAATTTTGAATTGGCCAAATCGAAAACTTTAGATTTTTTTTTCCCGATTCGAATGTGGCAAAGTGAACAAAGAAATCAAATGATTACAATGACTCTTTAAATCACCTTTAGCTTAACTAAAACAGCATTATTTTGAAATGGTACTCTAATAACACACACGGTCTTTGATTTCAGAAACATGTTTACAGTCCGAAATCGACTGGAATTCAATGTAAAATTCTATTTGAATTTCAGTTTGAATTTCAGAAATTCAGGCTAATTTGGTAAACTTTATTTATACTGTAATTCGGGTTTTCGGATAAATCCAAATCTCCGAATTATGAAAAATTAGTCTGAATATTTATTTGGAACGAAACAAACCCCACATGTCTATTCACAAGGTCGTACTGCCTAACCACAGTCATAACCATATGTAGGATCCCAGGCTGGATTATTTACAAACAGCAGTTTGTTGGGAATCTGTCATTTAGTGGCATTAGTGTGGCTGGGCAACATCGCCAGGCTGTGGGCCATCAGGGCGGGGGGAAAACATTGACAATGAATCTACATCTCTGGGCAATGTGATTGAATTTGGATTTAAATTGCAGTACCTTGTTCACATTTTTTATGCAATAAAGGACTTTGTCACATAGTGTGCGTTCATTTACACTTTATATTTTTTTTGGGGAACGAGTAGGAAGTTGTACTAGTGCAGGGTAAGGGCATAGATGTTCTTGTTGTAGTTTCCCAAATTGGCCACTAGATGCTGCTATATTTAAGGCTGGAAATCCTTTACTAAGGAGTAACTTGGAGTCACCAGGGGTTCCCATATGCAAGATAGCAGTGATTAAAATTAATGCCAGCCTACCTCTGCCAGTGTGGGGTATCTTGGGTAGAGGACTGTATATAAATAGTTGGGCACCTCTCTACCTTGGGCATGGGAAGCAGTGTGAGCACCAAGGCAGCAATGATGTAATCCTTCTAAATCCATATTCTAGAGCTCCCCTTGCAGGGAAAGGTGCAAGACTATGGGACTACTCACATCCCTTGGGTATGGGATGTAGGACTCTGGCAATCCTCTAAAGGCTTGGGCTGTGCCTCGACTCGGCTCTCATCTCTGTCTTCTCGTTTGATAAATGTTCTGTTTGCAACTTAAATATTGCGCTATAATTCAGGACCAGGATGACTGTAAGTGTGAATATATGGGCTTTACTGATTGTTCAATAAAGCTATTTTTTCTGTTTCTTGACTCTTCCTTCTCCTAACCTTTATTGGGAATGAGGGGGTCCTGCACATTCCTTGCCCTTTCTTTCCTGGCCACCCAGGCTACATGCCTGGGTAAGGGTCTGGTATACATTTTAGAAAGAAACCCACACATTTTTTGTCTCTTTTTTAAATTCGATTTTTAAAGGACTTACAGTGCCTTGCGAAAGTATTTGGCCCCCTTGAACTTTGCGACCTTTTGCCACATTTCAGGCTTCAAACATAAAGATATAAAACGCTCTCCATCCAACCTCACTGAGCTCGAGCTGTTTTGCAAGGAGGAATGGGCAAAAATTTCAGCCTCTCGATGTGCAAAACTGATAGAGACTTCCCTAAGCGACTTACAGCTGTAATCGCAGCAAAAGGTGACGCTACAAAGTATTAACTTAAGGGGGCTGAATCATTTTGCACGCCCAATTTTTCCGTTTTTTATTTGTTAAAAAGGTTTGAAATATCCAATAAATTTCGTTCCACTTCATGATTGTGTCCCACTTGTTGTTGATTCTTCACAAAAAATTACAGTTTTATATCTTTATGTTTGAAGCCTGAAATGTGGCAAAAGGTCGCAAAGTTCAAGGGGGCCAAATACTTTCGCAAGGCACTGTACATCCTACTGTTCAATTATATACTATAATTTGCAGATTTTCTGGTCTCCCATTATCATCTGGAAAAAACAGCTCTTTGGTTTACCATGTGAGGCAGCAGCCTCATGTTTATTTAATTTGATGGTATATGTATATATAACACTCACATTATAAGCATGGAATACCAAGGGGGCTCCAGTAGTAGTCTTATACCCTTGCCAAAATAACACATTTGAGCAGGGTACTGTTTTTAAGTCTTAGTTTTTGATACTTATGTCAATGTTTTAATATTTTGTGTTAATAAACATAGAGGTTGATTTACTAGAGGCAAATACGCTGTACACTAGAAGTGCACTTGGAAGTGCACTGCAAGTGCAGTTGCTCTAGATCTGTGGGGAAGCTCTGAAATGCAGGGAAGCTTTTGCTGATTTTTATCATCCAATCATGTGCAAGCAAAAATGCAGTTTTTTTTTTATTTTCCTTGCATGTTCCCCTCAGAACTAGAGCAACTGCACTTGCAGTGCACTTGTGGGTGCACTTACAGTCTACAGACTATTTACATTTAGTAAATCAACCCCATGGTACAACATTATTATGTTATGTAGTCCTTGGACACCTTTATCCACTTCCAATGCACATTGTGCCAAGAAAAGTCATGTACGACAATTGCACCAACCTGCCGTCCACTCTTTGACAAGGAAAGTCCACGCACATACCTTGCCTGGCACACATAATCAACCTAGCAGGGCAGTGGTTCCTAGTTGGCTGGCTGACATTCAGCTCCAACACAAACTACCTGCAACCGCCTAATTAGTGAAATGCTTGTACATTGGAACTGCACCCTGGCTATTCTGCAGAGATTGCACTTGCATCAGCAAGCCAGCAACAAGTATTTTTTGCAAGTATAACATGAGAACAGGCTTAGAGGGTCTGTTTTTTACCACATTAGTGGCTCCTCATTTAGGATGCATGTACTGTATTGTCACTATTTGAAGAGTCAATCAGAATGGCGAGCCATAAATCTGACGTTGTGAGCATCAGCAACACTTTCCCTTTAGTGTTCCCACTGGAACACCCACTGTAGTGTATATTAGACTGGGCACTGGAGGCACAGCTGCCACTCTGCCCCTCGAACATTGCATCCTAGCAAAAACAATTACATGCTGTCCACCAAATCTCTGCAATTTTTTTGTCTTTAGTCTCAGGAAAAAGGCATTCA
Source organism: Glandirana rugosa (assembly GCA_018402905.1). Lineage (NCBI taxonomy): Eukaryota > Metazoa > Chordata > Amphibia > Anura > Ranidae > Glandirana > Glandirana rugosa. The sequence goes on from BLSH010217607.1 coordinate 3,173,516, forward strand.
TTTTTTATTTCTAAATGAAATCTCCTTGCTCCCTCTTTCTGAATTAGATACCTATTAAAAGGGATTTAAAGCTGTGCAGTAAATCTGTACACTTTCATTGTTTTCAGTCTCAGAAAAAGACATTATTTGCAGGTGAAATGTGCCTCCCCTCTCCATCTAAAATTGCATCCTAGCTAAGAAAAAAAGAGGAGTGCATACTGTGCACAAATCTGTACCATTTTCTGTCTTTGGTTCCAGAAAAAAAGACACTATAAGACACTTTCCAGATGAAATATGCTTGTTCCCTCCCTCAGAAACAGTTGCCAATCTTAAAAGGATTGAAATCTGCTCTGCAAATCTGTCCAGTTTTTCTCTCTTTAGTGTCAGCAAAAAGATGCCACATTTTTAATTTTTTTATTTCCAGATGAAATCTGCTTGATCCATTCACCTGAAATTGCACCGTTGCATAAAAGAATAGCATGCTGTTCTGTGAATCTTTACTATTTTTCTGTCTTCAGTCTCAGGAAAGACACTGCCATTTTTCATTTCCAGATGAAATTTGCCTGCTCTCTTCCTCTAATATTGGATTCAGGCAAAATCAGGAGTGCATACTGTGCAGCATAACTGTAGCATTTTTCTGTTTGTTCCTTTCTTTAAAATAGCAGCTTATCAAAAAGGGATTTGAGGCTGTGCTGCAAATCTGTCAATTTTCCTGTTCTTAGTCTCAGTCTGAGAAAAATACAGTGTATTTTAATTGATATCCAGATGAAATGTTTTTTTCTGGCCAGAATCAGTTTTGAAAATTGACTTCAGTGGGGGTCTAGGTTTACATTCTAACTTTGGTGTAATTTGGAGAACATCCACGGAATTGAACCCAGGTACATTTGGCTCATCATCATTAGTAGACAATAAAATAAAGTAACAATGATTGCAGCTCATTCTGTTTTCCCTCTACCCCATATACCACTACTCCAGTTCTCTAACTACAGGTAGTACTTTTCATAGCCATCTGGCCACACAAGTCCTTTAGTGGCCAAAGGATAATGAACCTTCTTATATCTGTCTCCTGCTTAGTAGGGCTAGCTCTCTGCTCTGGACTGCTGTATGTCTGGGAGTAGTGGTGTTGATGCAGAGACAAATTAAGGGAGAATGGGTCCCTAGGCAAGGTAGTAGTCAGAGGCGTAACTAGAACCTTCAGGGCCCCAGTGCAAGAAATTATGAAGGGCCCCCCTAACCCCTTGCCAGGGCCCACCCTCTTCACACTGATCCTGGTCGTTTTACCGAACGGCCCAAATCGTATGTTGGCTGATGTATCTCACGTACTGACATGCAGTAAGTGATCGTACAACCAAGCTGAACATAGTGACGTATTATGAGCGTATAAAAAGGAAGTTCAGATGCATATAATTTGTGAATTAGCAACGTAGGTTTACACGAATGGACACTTCCCAGCGTTCCTGACTTCTGAGCATGCGTGTTTTGCACGGACAACTTGTTGAAACATAGAAACATAGAAAAGTGACGGCAGAAAAAGACTGAGTAGTCCATCGAGTCTGCCCCTTTTTATTTATTTATTTTTAATTTTTTATTTTTTTTTATAATTTTTCTTTTTATCCTTTTTTTTTTTTACATTAACTTTGTTGTCTGACTATAGATTTATGTTTATCCCAAGCATGTTTGAAGCCATTTACTGTTGACTGTCTCACAACCTCTGTTGGTAGTTTATTCCAATCATCAACCACCCTTTCAGTAAAATAATACTTTCTAAGATTAGTTTTGAACTTCCCCCCAGTTAGTTTGAGGTCATGCCCCCGTGTTCTTGATTTTGGTTTCATATTGAAAAGACTGCCAACCTGAACCTCATTCACCCCCTTGATGTATTTAAAGGTTTCAATCATGTCTTCCCTCTCCCTTCTTTCCTCCAGACTGTACATATTAAGTTCCTGAAGTCGCTGTTGATATGTTTTATCCCCCAGACCTTTCACCATTTTTGTTACCCGTCTCTGAACTCGTTCTATCTTATCAATATCTTTTTGTAAGGACCAACTTCTCTGTACACACGATACAATGGTCGTATGACCGCTTGTTGTACAACCAAAGTTTTCTAGTTTGCTCATCCAACTTCTGTTGTATGACCGTCGTACGTCGGTTGTTCTAATTGCGCGTACTAACGGTCGGATGATCGTACAACAAGCGGTCGTACGACCGTTTTCATACGACCGTCGCACCGTGTGTACGAGGCTTAACTTGCTACAACTTCATCTTATGTTGTGACGTAAAAAGCAGGAGCGCAGCTTTGACACATTGTGCTATCCCTTCGGTTTACTGCAGAAGCATGAAGGTTATAGGTGGGTCCCCTGGACATCCACCAGGCCCTCGGATGATCCAGTTTTGCACTGATGTCACTACTCGAGTCAGCCAATCAGTAGGCAAGAGTTGAAACTGCATGCCTGGAGATGCATCATGGTTCCCTGCAAAAAAAACAAAACACTGAGCAATTGCTGTGAATTTTCTGGAGTTGATTTACTAAAACTGGCGAGTGCAAAATCTGGTGCAGCTGTACGTGATAGCAATTCAGCTTCTAAATTCAGCTTCTTCAATTAAGCTTTGACATAGAAGACCTGGAAGCTGATTGGTTTCTATGCAGAGCTGCACCAGATTTTGCACTCTCTAACTTTTTAGTTTGCTCATCCAACTGCTGTTGTACGACCATCATACATCGGCTGTTCTAATTGTGCGTACTAACGGTCGGATGATCGTACAACAAGCGGTCGTACAATCGTTTTCATACGACCGTCACACTGTGTGTACGAGGTTTAACTTGCTACAACTTCATCTTATGTTGTGACGTAAAAAGCAGGTGCACAGCTTTGACCCATTGTGCTATCCCTCCGGTTTACTGCAGAAGCATGATGGTTATAGGTGGGTCCCCTGGACATCCACCAGGCCCTCGGATGATCCAGTTTTGCACTGATGTCACTACTCGAGTCAGCCAATCAGCAGGCAAGAGTTGGAACTGCATGCCTGGAGATGCATCATGGTTCCCTGCAAAAAAAAAAACTAAGCAATTGCTGTGAAGTTTCTGGGGTTGATTTACTAAAACTGGAGAGTGCAAAATCTGGTGCAGCTGTGCATGGTAGCCATTCAGCTTCTAAATTCAGCTTCTTCAATTAAGCTTTGACAAAGAAGACCTGGAAGCTGATTGGTTTCTATGCAGAGCTGCACCAGATTTTGCACTCTCTAATTTTATTTAATCAACCCCTCTGTTTCCTCTCTTTGAAGTTCATTCTCTTTATATTCCTATAGAGTTGTATTGAGGCCGGTGAGATTGTCAGTACATTGCTGTCTTGTGTATCAGTACTGAGGTCACATCAGGTAGTGGTCTGACATCAGCACAGCTTGGCAGTTCTCCATTTCCTCAAAGTTTCAGTAACAATATCAGATCTAAAAATGAAAAAGATAGAGCTTATTAATAATTCCATTGCTGAAGCATTAGGAAAGTCAGATTGAATTATTATGTATTTTGCAGAGAATATATTCCAAGAAAAATCAAATATTAGTGAGTCATCAAGGCAGTATTGACTAGATGTTGATAGAACAGTGCGTGGTATCTTGTATGATTAATGTATCTCAATATTATTTACTAGATTCCTTGTGAATTTTTATCTGTCTAGAGAGAAGGGAGATGCTACGAGGAACATTTATTATGCCTTATTAAAATGTATTATTCCGGTGTATGTCTGTCATACAATGTGTCTGTAGATTTTATTTGTCAGCTATGAATGTTTTCAGTAAGCTACTTGTCAGCTTCTCACCAGACACTTCTCCAACACCCTGACAAAGCAGCTTTAATTAAATTACCGGGTATTCGTCTCATGGACCGTAATAGAATTCTGTATTATTGTGCTGACACCAGTTCATTAAGGACATACAAAATGGCCCTAATATAAAATATTGTTTTGTTACAAATATGAATGTAAATGTATTCAGGAGCCGGCACAATTTAAGGGTCATAAAGTTTTCACAAACCAAAAGGTAGGATCCAGCCAATACTGAGAATGAATGCATGCAGACTATCTACTTAAGAGATTTTGATTTTACATTTGAGAGGCTCAGAGTTGTGGCCTCACAGTCCAATAATGAGGGCAAGTGTGCACAGCAGAAAGCTGAGCTGCAGTGTTAAAGCTTAATGCCAAGGCAAATTTTTAAAAAGTGCAATACATGCACATTTACTTGTAAAGACCTTGCAAGCACAAAAAAATACATTTTGATTGGCTAGAAATTCATTCAGCTCAAAAGCCCTCTTGTAGGCTGATAACACACAGCATTTTTGTGGACTGAGCGTTGTCAGTCCCCTCCATTGTCTTTTACTAAACTATTTCAACACTCACAACAGCCTCTCTCAACCTTTTCAACCCCGAGAAACCCTTGAAATAATTCTCCGGTCTCAGGGAACCCCTGCTAAAAATTAAAAATCTACAACTCATGATACATTAGTGTGATGGTCAATGGGAAGAATGCTCCTTACACTTGTGGTCATTGGGAAGAATGACCCCTTACAGATAGCTAAAAAGATCAGTGGTGTCTTTGGGAATTTATCTGAGAGGTAGAAATTGATCATTGCTCAAGGAACCCCATAGCAACCTCTGGAGGAACCTTAGGGTTCCGGTGCGAATTTGCACAGGGGTCCTGTGCCTCTTTTGGTCAGTTTCAAGTCCGAATTCAGCCAAAAATTCAGACTGAAATTGGACCTGAAGCGTTGAACGGGGATGCACCGGACCCCTGCTGGGAGCCACATGCAGCGATAGTGTGAGCCCAGCCTCACACCTGCCTAAAACATTTGCACAGTACTGTGAGCTTGATTTACTAAAACTGGAGAGAGCAAAATCTGGTGCAGCTCTGCATAGAAACCAATCAGCTTCCAGTTTTTTTTTGTCAAAGCTTAAAGTGCTTGTAAAGTCAGAAGGTTTTTATCTTAATAATAAAGTAATGCAGCTCTAGTTCATATATAAAAGTTAATTTATCATAGTCCAAATTATATATTCATGGCAGCAGAGAGAGGAGTGAAGAAACCAACACCATCTAGAGTGGATGCACAAAAAGGGGCAATCCTGCTTACCAAAGAGTATGGACTCTAAGATTATAAAGAGACAAAAACGCCAGCAAGCAGCCAAAAAGATAAACTATCCGTCCCAATCAGAGAACAAATGATCTCTTCCTCCTACAGCAGTGGTTCTCAACTCCGGTCCTCGGGGCCCACTAACAGGCCAGGTTTGCAGGATAATTGAAATACATCACAGGTGATATCATTTGCTGCTCAGTGATTGCAGTATTCTAGTCTGCATCTCCCCCAGGTAATACATAAAATCTGGCCTGTTAGTGGGTCCCGAGGACCAGAGTTGAGAACCACTGTCCTACAGGAATATGATCAGCTCCAGGAGTCAGACTCAGACAGCAGAATGGCCGATACAAGCCGGCACAATGTGACCTCAGAGAAATGAAAGAGCGTGCCGCAATGGTGTAATACGTTCACACATAAAAGGTTTATTGAATAAAAAGTTACACTCACATGTCCAAGGAGTAAATGCACATGAATCAAAGTAAAAGCCGCGGTAGTGAAGTGTGCCTGCGTCATCCAGAACCGCCTAACATGTTTCATCAAAGAGTGACATCGTCGGAGGCAAGTCTATGCATTAAAGTAAAAAATCTTCTGTGTGCAGCAGCCCCCCAATACTTACCTGAGCCCATCTCGATCAAGCAATGTTGCATGAGAGTCTCGGCTGCCCGGGTCCCTCCCTCCTCATTGGCTGAGACAGCAGAGTGGCACCATTGGCTCCCGCTGCTGTCAATCACAGTTAGTGAGCCATGTCTGAATGGACACTTAGAGCTGCAGCTCGGCTTGGGTGCCCCATAGCAAGCTGTTTGCTGTGGGGGCACTTGGCAGGAGGGAGGGGCCAGGAGCACCGAAAAGGGACCCGAGAAGGGGAGATTGGAGCTGCTCTGTGCAAAACCACTGCACAGGGCAGGTAGGTATAACATGTTTGTTATTTTTTAAATTAATAAAAACAAAACTTTAGTATCACTTTAACTGAACAAGCTGATTGGCTACCATGCACAGCTGCACCAGATTTTGCACTCTCCAGTTTTGGAAAATCAACCCCTGTATGTCATTTGAGGTTCGCATACATTTTAAGCTATTTTGTTTGAAAACGGAAGTAAAATAGGGTGGAATGCTTTGAACGTAACATGTTATAGACATGCACAAGGAACTAAAGTGCAATGCAGATGTGCTGTTCTAAAGCCTTTCTCTCAGATGCAACAGGGACTATCACTAAACAATGGCGAAAATTTGCCAAATTGCAACATATGAGAGACTGTCCAGTTTACTACTGGATACAAGTTGTGCCTGGGCACCTTTAAGCTGAACTGAAAAACTGACCTTGCACTGCAGAGGGTTAAAGGGGTTGTAAAACCTCATTGTTTTTTACCTTAATGCATTCTATGCATTAAGGTGAAAAACCTTTTCTCAGTAGTGAGCCCCCCCCCCTTTACTTACCTGAACCCGTTTGTTCCATCGGCGGCAGCTACGAGCACTCCGCTCCAGCCGGTGTCACGGGTCCTCATTGGCTGGATTGATAGCAGGGGAGCCATCCCCAAGTCCTGTGATGCGCGGGGGCGGGCCGAATCCCGCTGTTTGTGTGAATACACGCAAACAGCAGGACACGGGAGCGCGCCCGCATGTGTGACCCCAGGGAAGCTTTCCCTAATGGGTCACTTGATGCGGAGGAGGTAAGTATGACATATTTGTTATTTTAAAGAAAAAAAAAAAAGAATCTTTACAATCGCTTTAAATACTAATTTTTTTCTTTGGGTACCAAGAAAATTAATGTGAATGGGAAGAGGAGGAGTGGACAAACCACTGTGTTACTTCCGCATATGAGAGTCACAGCTCTCATAGCCGCAACGGGATGGAAATCTAACGAAAGATTTTCTATCCAACCTCATTGAATGTGTAACAATTGCAGAAAGTACAGCCATACTTCAGGTGGCATACACCTCTTGAGACATAATCTATATTTACAGTGCAGTTCTGCATTAAGCTCCTTTTTATTGTTCTGTGTTAGGGGCATACACTGCAGAGTTCACCTGAAAGATAATTGTACAAAACATTTTTAGGATCCCTAGACTTCTTAAAAGAAGACATGCAAATCTTTGGAAGTGTAGAGGTGGGATCCTCAGCTCCAGCTGAAAACATTAAAACTCAAACATTCCTTCCAGTTTTATAGAATACTGCAGTTTGGCTTGACTGCCCACGCATTCAGCATGGAAATAACATTGAATTAAACATACTATATGCATAAATGAGAAACAGAAGGCGTACATTATTTTATGTGAATTTATTTTTTCCTCTAAATGAATTGATAGAAAAAAATGTTGATAATCCAAACTGTAATAGAGGGTTATATATAGAAAATACACAGTGTTCTTCTATAATGGAACTTGTCTATGGTTTATTTGTTCTCTGGTAAAGGTTTCTTCGCATTCAGGTCCATGACCTACCAAGGCCCTTCTCTAATACTTGCTACCTCAGACACTGGATGATAAATTGGGTTCAAGATGAAATGACATTGCTGTTTGAGCCACACTGAACTGCTCCCCCCTGGGTAATGCTGGTAGTGTAATTCTTATTCCTTTATTCTGGAGTTTACAAAATTAAAAGAGAACTCTAGAAAAACTCTAAAGTCTTAGTAAATGTCAAGAGATGTGTCAAAAGCTTCCTAAAGTTAACTTATTGTACAATTTAATTTGAAATACTGTATATACACAAAGATTTAACATAATAGGAACAGAAACACAGCCATAAGGTGCTGTTCATTAATAAATGTACGTATGTATTTGTTTAGCCAGCTACATGTATTAGTCTGTAAAGTCTATTTAAAGTGTGTCAACTCAACTTCTCTTGCAGTGAATACAGTGATAAATACCGATTACACTGCAAAGACATTTGGTATAGAATATCTAGAAAACATCATCTGATACTGGCCTTATTACTGAATACCGTGACTCATGTTGAAGGTTTTGTGTCCTTGATTCTTCTGAAGATTTGGACAGAACACATTTATTCCATACAGGTGCTTTCCTCCTGTCGAGGAGGCCTTGGTTTTCATTGCTTCCCCAGATTTCATCAGCGCCACCAATCCCATTTCCGCTCAAACAAGATATTTTATGCCAACGTCAATGGCAGCATCCCAATCCAGTGAGACTCCTAATAGCCTGGCTATTGAATCGGCCGGACTAGTGGTGCAGGGATTCTCATCCTGGGTGATTCAGACCTTAGTGAAGACCCCAATACCACGAACGCTCCAAATAAGACAATATGAGGGAAGTTTGTGCTATTTGCTTAGCAAAGTTTTCTCTCCCGTATCCCCAGCTCTAGCCAATATCCTGGACATTTTAACAATTGGTGCTTGAGGTTAGTTGGGCATAGAGCTCCATTAAAGTACAGGTCTCTGCTTTTATCCTGTTTTTCAGGCTGCAGATGGGTGGAAGAGCCATTGAACAAAAGCTTCATTCAGGCCATAATCCATATACGACCACCAAGGAAATCCTTGTTACCTTTCATTGGACTTAGGCTTGGCTCTAAAAGCACTAGTACAGTCATCCTTTGCTCCAATAGCTTAATTTCCATTGCAGTTCCTAGTGGCATAACTAGTTCCTCTGACAGTGGTTGTTTCAGACAGAAGGATGTTGGAGATTGCAGCACTTTCCTGCAAAGATCCCTTTTGTGTCTTTTTACCAGAAATGGTGATATTACGTTCATCTCCAAGCTCGATTTTAAAGTGGTATGCAGCTACCAGGAAAACTGGGAGAAGTCCCTCCAAGCATTCACCTGGGGTCACTCAGTACACAGCAGGAAGAATTCAGGTCCTTACAGAAGGTGTGATCAGTGTACATGCAAAGGTCAAAAGACATGAGGAAAGCAGACAATCTTTTCATTTGACCATCAGGTTCTTGAGTCATCTTCTATTGGTTTTCCAGGGTGAATAGATTGGCATGCAGGAAACAGGAACAGGTGCAAGCTCCTTCAACCTGAGGGGTGGCAGCCTTTGGGGCAGTCATGCCAGGATTTCAGTGGAAGATATATGGGAGACAGCTAGCCTTTCACTCAACTTTACAGGCATGCAGTCAGCAAGTTCTGCAAGGTTGGGTAGAGACATATAAATATTTTTTCTCTTTGGCAGCTTTTCATTGATTGTCAATGTTCCTTTTCATGTGTTCTCTCCCACCCATTTATTCAGCTAGTTATATCCCATTGTGTGCTGATGTGAGGTATGGCCAGGAATATAGAAAATTGTTATCAAATACTGACCATAATTTTCCTTTCCTGGCCTGTCCTCACGTCAGCACAGGACTCCCTAGTGGCCTGCCGCAGGCTAGGTTATCGAAAAACTTAGTGGGGGAGGGGCTGTCCTTTATTCATCTAGGAAGAGGTGGTCATGTGAGCTCCAGAGGAGGCGTTAACTCATTGTGTGCTGACGTGAGGACAGGCCAGGAAAGGAAAATTACTGTAAGTATTTGATAACAAATTTCTGTAATCTGTACATTTAGTGCTTATTCCCTATATATAACATTGTTATCTGTACACTGAGTGCTATTCCCTATATATAACATTGACATTTGTACACTGAGTGCTATTCCCGATATATAACACTGATATCTTTACAATGAGTGCTATTCCTTATATAGAACACTGATATCTGTACACTGAGAGCTATTCCCTATATAGAACACTGATATCTGTACACTGAGTGCTATTTCAAATATAGAACACCAATATCTGTACACTGAGTGCTATCCCCTATATAGAACACTGATATCTGTGCACTGAGTGTTATCCTCTATATAGAACACTGATATATGTACACTGAGAGCTATTCCCTATATAAAACACTGATATCTGTACATTAAGTGCTATTCCTTATATATAACACTGATATCTGTACACGGATTGCTATTCCCTATATTGAACACTGATATCTGTACACTGAGTGCTATTCCAAATATAGAACACCAATATCTGTACACTCAGTGTTATCCCCTATATAGAACACTGATATCTGTACACTGAATGCTATTCCCTATATAGAACACTGATATCTGTACACTGAGTGATATACCCTATATAGAATACTGATTTATGTATACTGAGTGTTATTCCCTATATAGAACACTGATATCTGTATACTGAGTGTTACTCCCTATATATAACACTGATATCTGTACACTGAGTGCTATTCCCTATATAGAACACTGATATATGTACACTTAGCGCAATTCCCTGTATATAACACTGATATCTGTACACTGAGTGCTATTCCCTATATAGAACACTGATATATGTACACTAAGTGCAATTCCCTGTATATAACTGATATCTGCACCTGAGCCCTCTGCCCTCCCTGCACTGCATCATTGGCTGGTAGGGATGCCATTCGCTGCCTTCTATGGGCTCAAACCTCCTCTTTTCTGCATGATAATCTGTGAGCACCCTCTGACGGGTTTCACCAGGCTGCGATCCGCACCCCCATAGCGACGCCACTGGTACTCACAAACTCAGAAAGCTTCACCTGAATAAAATCAGGACCGTTCTGGTAAACCTAAAAGAAATAAGCTAAAGGAAAAAAAAAACAACAAAAAGGGGCAAAGGCAATTGACAATAATCAAAAATCATTTGATGATGAGATAAGAACGGTAAAGCTTTGAGCACCACCAACTACAAAGTAAAACTACAATAATAGTCTCTTTGTAACAGAAGATACACCACTCAGGAGTGGAATCCAATTGATAACCATAGCTCTCATGTATTTGATGCAGAACTTGTACAAACAGAACAGCAACAAGTTTGTCACGATTGTTAGGAATTTGCTGATGGTAATTGAAAGCCCAACCCAGATATTACTTTTGTGTTTCGGAAATGGCATTTAAACAACCTTTTTTACCCACAAGGACCAGAGAACAAGGGCGCTTCAAAATATGTATACAAAAATCAGTGTCACAATTGACGTATTCTCTGAAGTTGTACTTGTGACCATAGTGAGGATAGGTAAAAAAAGTACCACATATGACAGCAGATATTGCATCTATAGCAACCTTTTTTGTCAGAGAATATAAAGGGGCTTTTTTTATATTTATCAATCATATCAGCCCGAACAAAAAGATCTCTGAGGTTCTTGCTACGTCTATATGTATGTAAAGGTGGCTGCTTCACCTCACTACAAAGATCTCTGTCATTTTGAGAATATATGTATGTTGGCAACAGTTTTCTTGAATCTCTCAAAAAGAAAGCAGCGCTTGTGTACATAAGGGATTCTTTTATTGTTAGAAATCCTTCTATTCTGAGTTGCCATTCTAGTGAATGCATGGAATATGGCCTTATCAAAGATTTCAGAAGGATAACTTTGATCCAAAAACTTTTGTTGCATTTCAGAAATCTGACTCTCATGAACACTGTAGTCAGAACAGATCCAAAAAACCTGCATAAACTGAGAAAAAGGAAGGTTATCCACCAGATGGTGGGGGTGCACATTGGAATACGCTGATAAGGCATTTCTGTTAGTAGGTTACCTATACAAATCGATTCTTAAATTACCATTATCTTGTACAAATGTAAAATATGAATCAGATATTACAAAGTTAAATTCAGTAGTAATTGAATTTAAATAGAAACAAAGTCATAACATTAATGTACCCACCCGTTACAAATCTCCAAAAATGTAAGAAAGCCACAAGTGCATGTGGTTGTGATAAGATATTTTCCTTCAAGTTATCCAACAAAAAAGTTTGCAAAGGCAGGAGCTGCCCATGGTAGTGTCATGGCTTGCCTTATTAGGTGGTCTTCGAATAAGAAGAAATTGTTCTCTGCTATGAAATATAGGTTTTGTGAAATGAATTCAGAAGGTAAATCTTTATGGTTAGTCAAAAGAAAGTGTTCAATGGCTCTAAAGCCTGCTTCATTCAGTATATTTATATGTAAAGAGAAATATCCATACTAGCTAGGAGCCATCATTTTGAAACTTGAACGTTAGAAATATATTCAATTAAATATCTTATGTCCTTAAAAAAGAAGATACATTCTTAATCAAATGTTGTAGAGGACTGTCCATAAACCTTGCTAATAGCTGTGTAATGCTATTTGGTCCAGAGACTATTGGATGATATTTGGAAGGGGGAAAAATCCCTTATGAATCTTTGAAAGGCCGTGTATGGCTGAAATGGATGAATGTTCAACATCAAGATAACTAGCCACTTGTAGATATCCAAAAAAATATTCATGCCCTTTTGTTTTAGAACTTGAATATTTTCTTGAACTGTACCAGTAGGATCAAATACAATTGGTCTGTGCCTGGAACTGCTCCTTAAATAAGAACCTGTGTTTGATAAAGACAAACCAGCTTGTAGGCAGATGGTAGAGCAGATCCTCTTAAGGTGCCTCTTTCCCCTGGGAGAAGGTTGAGAGTTTAGGCAGGACCAGGGTGGGTCAGACTGGAGAGGAAGAGAAAGCGGCAACATCTATCTGCTATGCTCCTTCTTTCCCCCCTCCTGGAGGAGGGCAGGGTGCCAGGGGCTCCCTATCCTAGTCCTAGGGGGGAAGTAGAGGCAGTGGCAGCGGGCCAGTGAAAGCCCAGGAGAGGACTTCAGAAGCTGGTATACCCCTTTGTACCTTCGCTCCTTAGACCAGGAAGAACAACCGGCCCACAGTGAGTGAGTGCTTTTCTGCAGGCACATGAACATTCACCACCAGGGCTGGGACCAAAAGTCTGCACTGCTGTTGGAGCTGTTTTAAGATCTGAGACACACTGAAACCATGTTATTAATTGAGGCCTTCAAGTAAAGACATTTACCACATCCAGCCTCATGGAGCCTTTATTTGGTTTGAATGCTGCTCTGAAGAGATAGAGTCCTACTGGTGTCCCCTGGCTGTTGGGCCTGGAAAAGGTAGGCCAGCGTCTGGAACCCCTGGGAGTGAAGGGACAAAACCACACAGACAGAAGGATGGATTGGGGGTCAGTCCCCACCTGCCACTCACACATAAGTGAGAGTCATGGGCAAAGATATCATATTGCCCTGAAGATCAGTTCTACGTTGGGAGTTAGCTTGGCTGGTCAATGTGGCCATGCGCAAAGCAGCCCGCCACGCACCAACAAGCTACCTCTTGGGCATAATCACTATCATTGGAAAGCACTAAGAAATCCTTACCCCTTTCCATGGATAGCAATCCATTGACTGAGAATGTTTACACTGGTTCTGCCCAAGGAGCAGCTGGTCTACCTTTATCAAGCACAGATTCTTTTTAGGAGCCACAGCGGACACAGATACCATCAGTTGGAAGTACTAATATATTCTTACACATTTTCTTGGATAGGAGCACGGGTTCTTTTAGGAGCCACAGCAGACACAGATACCATCAGTTGGAAGTACTAATATATTCTTACACATTTTCTTGGATAGGGATCTATTAACTGAGGGTGTTACCACTGACAAGGATTGTGGACAAGGCACAATTGGTCCACCTCCTTCAAATACAGGTTATTTTTTTTAAGGAGAGAGTCAGAGGATAGGTGGCTCTGTGCTGTGTGACCATCTCAGAGGAAATAGAAAGAGGGAGAAAGACACTGGAATGCTCTCTACTGTACTGAAAACCATCTGTGACCTATGGGCTGAGGGTCACACCCATCACCAGAATGCAGTCACACTGTGCTGAGGACCAGAGTCACCCCAGGCAACCAATTGTGAGCTGACACCTAACCAACCTGGCTGCTGATGTATGGCTGGGTTTGGAGAAAGGGCCCTGTTGCCATGACTTGTTGCTACCCTTAGAGACTGAGCCTTTAGGAACTGACTACCCAGCTGTTTTATAGCTCTATTACTGCCTGCAGACCTCATTGACTGTCCTCATGTGTGCCAATGGTATCATTGGACCCCAATGTTAGCCGGCTGAGCAGTCAGGACTAAAGACTGCCCTTACAGTTACCCAGATACCCTTGCCCCTTTCTTAGGTAAGATGTACCTCTCAGTGGAGCTACACCATACCCTAGCCATTCTATTAGAGTGCACTCTAGCTCAGTTTTAATGTTATTATTCACATTGCAGTTAATATTTTTTGCATTGTTTATTCCTGACTTTGCTGACTCACATGCTGATTCCCATTAAATTGTATAGAACCTGACCGTAAGTTACTTTGGCATAGCTATTATGGACAAAGAGAATCCCAGGGACCTTGAAGTAGCAGTACAGGAGATGGTGGTGGCGGTGGTGGGGAACAGAGCCTGCATTATAAAATGCTGGAGAAGGGTGCACTTTTAAGGTAGGTGTGTCATAATGTGAATGTATGCTGTCCTTCTTGCACGCTATGGCAAGAGCCCACCCACCAGCACAGACCTCACTGCTGCTTAAAGGGATAGGGTGCTGTTATTATGTACAGTATACAATGCACACTTTGCTCACAACTGCAATTGTACCACTAGAAGTATATTTCCAGATAAAGAGCAAATGAGAGTTTAGGAGTGAAGAACAGAGCTTATCTGTGTCCTGTAATGTGTCACAGCCAAGAAAATGTGTCACTTTTGTTACATATGCAAAGAATAGTGAACATTAAAATCAAAGCAATCTATGAGTACAAGTATCCCTACACACTGGAGGTAGCAACTGACAGTTAGTTAGCCCATTAGTCATACAACTTCCACATCCTTATGGAATAGCATTGGTTTGGGGTGTTTTTCTTAGTTAGGTTGGCCAATAGACCTGGCATTCCAACTCATCCCAAAAGGAGTTCAGTAGAACTGAACCAGGGCTTTGTGCAGGTCACTCAAGTTTTTCCATATCAGACTCATCAAACCATGTCTCTATGGAGCTGGCTTTGTGCACCCGAACTCCATAATTTGGGTGGGTATCAATTTACTTCCGGCCAAATAGTGTAAATGTTGTTTTTGTGCTGTGTATATCAAAAGTGTGTCTTCTGCTTTGGGAAATCTATTATATCCAAAAGGAGGTGGGAATGAAAGAAGATGTTGAAGCTTCCCTTTTCATTCAGTCATTTTTCTGGGCTGGGATTATAGGGAATAATGCTCTTGCATCAAGTACATCCCTGCAAGCGACCTGGTTTTGCTCAGCAGTACCCAACAAGCTGTCCCAAGTTCGGCCCTGCTTCTTTTACACATAGGGCATATACATGCCTGCCTGTAAGAGCAACTCTGTCATGTTGTGTCACTCATACTCTCAGCTTAAGGCCTGCTCTCCTCTATGCACTCACATAGTCCTGGCCCACGGCCTGTTTCCCAAAACAACATGAAAACGCTTTTTCATATGTAGCGCCCTCAGAGCTACTGTGTTTAGTGTTTTGTGCCAAATTAAGTTTTTGACTTTCCTGTAACCAGGGAGAGTATCCATAAATTAGTCAGGACTGCTCCAGGCTCTATTGGTTTGGGCTGAATTGCTTCCCCCGTATCCAAGGGGATCCTGTGACATAGTGGGTGGCAGAGTTCAGATCCCAGCCTGCTTGTTAATATCCTCTCAGACAATCCCTGATTGATATGCAGGTGACCAGCAGGGGGCTGAGGGAGATATAAATGGGCTTGAGCCTAGAGCAGAAGTCTCTTGGTCCTGGGGGAGTAAGATCCAGTCTCATGGTTGTGGCATCCCTGGGAGTTTCACTTTGGACTACAGAAATTTTGTAGGGTCCTAGATGTGGCTTGGCTGGGCAACATCTGTCCTATCCTTCCTGGAGTATTCTCTGAAAGTACACTACAGATCCAGAATACAGGCTGCTGGAATAATGCAGTTTGCTGGCCCTGTACGTCTGCCTGGAAATCAAAAGCAAAATGGAAACAAAAAAAAAAATATCATAAATGTAATCCAGAATACAGAATACAGATACAGAATACAGAATACATATGTCTGCTTGGAAAACAAAAACAGTAACTACCAGCCTCTGTGATCTAGAGACTTTCCTAAACTCTTCTCGAAGATCTTTAGCTGCAACGTTCTGCATTAAGGACTGCATCTCTATTGGGATTCCTGTTTGCCTGCTGCTCAGTCTTACAACTTCAAAGGGGGTGCTTTCACCCTGAAGTTCTGGTTCAGATTAGAGTCCTCATTGTTTGTACTATAGTTTTGTGGAGTATCTCCAGACTCACCCCTCCCCCATCCAATTTCTACCCCAAAAATAAAAAAATGTAAAAATAGTTTCAGGGCTTGTTTATTGTCTCAGAATGTGAAAATGTGTGCCTGGATAATGTGTACTGAACAGAGAATAAAATCTGGGACCAAACTGCCAGACTAATCCGGTCTAGGCGTCACACAAAGATTTACTGTAGGGCAACTCTAATAACAACCTGGGGCAACTGCATATCTTCTTCACAGTGCATAACACGAAAGTTCCATTAATATAAACTATTAAGGTTCAGCCATCTTCCCAAATGCTCTACCATGAGTCCCTTGACTCATGAGTCCTTACATGTAGCATAGCTCCCAATTGTCCCTGATTTTGAGGGACTGTCCCCGATTTGGAACAAAGTCCCTCTGTTCCTCTTTCCTCCTCATTTGTCCCTCATTTTGGTCTGATGTATACAGTTGTATATTAAATGCACTTTTAATCTTTCAAAAAGTGTTTCCCGCGTCTAAACCTTTCATCCAATTTCTAAATTGTGCATTTGTAGGTTTCAAAAGCCAATATAAAGGAATAGTAGTGGTAAAAAAAACGTGTAGGTTTAACTAATCTTATTTTTGTATAATTCTCCTTTAAGGGGGCATGGCAAGGGGTGTGTCCTATGCTACATACTTTTGCTAATAGGTGTCCCTCGTTCCCATCTCAAAAAGTTGGGAGGTATTCATGGGGGTCTCTTGCCAGTCCCAGGACCTGAAGGCTTAATATACTCCAGACTACACACCCATGTGTATGTCATATTGTTCATCAGGGGTAGCCAGTTCCCATCCATCTTCTTCAGTAGGGCCCCGCCTCTACCAGATTATTAAAGGGTATAGAACACCATCCACCAGTATCACCAGGGGTGTGGTATCGCACTACCGCCTGCCAACATGCCCATCTTCACCTCATCATTCTCTTCCCTGGGTATTGTAATATACTGCTTGTTGTACTACATATGGGCCCAATTTAACAAACGATACATGTACACAAAGGCATATATCCTTTAACCGCTTGCCAACCATATACTGTGCATATACAGCGACAGGGCTCCCCTGTGCAGAATCACGTTCCTGTATACCCTGATCTGTGAGGTTGAGCTATATAACCTGATCTGTAATGTGGAGCTGTATACCCTGATCATTCTGTAATGCTGAGCTATATGCCCTAATCTGTGATGCTGGGGCTGTATACAGGGCCGGCCCTACCATGGGTCCCAGTGGGTCCATTGGACCCAGGCAGCACTTTGAGAGGGGCAGCAACTTGAACCATTGCTGCCTCTCCTTCTCTTCTATTTACCCAGCAAATTGATGACCAAGATTTTTCTTCCAGCAGTTTTTTGTTACGATGACAACTGCCCCCTGGGCTGCTCCGCCTGCTCCTATACTGCCCTAGCCTGTTTATATACTACCCCAGCCTGTCTATATACTGCCCTAGCCTGTCTATATACTACCCCAGCCTGTCTATATACTATCCTAGCCTGCCTCGTTACTACCCTAGCCTGTCTATATACTATCCTAGCCTGTCTATATACTGCCCTAGCCTGCCCCTATACTACCCTAGCCTGTCTATATACTGCCCTAGCCTGTCTATATACTACCCTAGCCTGTCTATATACTACCCCAGCCTGTCTATATACTTCCCTAGCCTGCCCCAATACTACCCTAGCCTGTCTATATACTACCCTAGCCTGCCCATATACTACCCTAGCCTGTCTATATACTACCCTAGCCTGTCAATATACTACCCAACCTGTCTATATACTTCTCCAGCCTGTCTATATACTGCCCTAGCCTGCCCCTATACTACCCTAGCAAGTCTATATACTGCCCTAGCCTGTCTATATAATAACCTAGCCTGTCTATATACTACCCTAGCCTACCCCTTTACTAATCTAGCCCGCCCCTTGGAATTGAACATAATGCATGTCATATAATTTTGCATATAGACAAGGTGCTGTTGCATGTAAATCTGACTTCCTGATAAATTAAATTTTAGGTTTAATTACCATGATATTACATAATGGATGTGGGGGCCTTTTGGGGGGGGCGTGTTTTTTTGGGGGGGCAGCATTTCATTCTTGGACCCAGGACCCAGGCAGCACAATGCCTTGGGCCAGCCCTGGCTGTATACTCTGTCCTGTGATGCTGAGCTATATACCCTGATCTGTGATGCTGGGGCTATATACTCTGTCCTGTGATGCTGGGGCTGTATACTCCTGACACTATGGGTGGAAGCAAGTGGAATACAGGGAATGGAGTGGGTGGATTCTGTAAGGGTTGGGGCTTATGAGAAGTGGGAGGGGCCAAAAAAGAAGGGCAGGGTTCGACACCCCCCATCCTGAAACTTTACCAGCCGCCACTGGTTCTGTTAGTAGGGAAGGTAGAGAAGAGATCCTGTGTTCCTGATAAGCAGGAACATTGAATTCTGCCTTCCTACAGTAAAAGCACCTCCCCTACACAGTACACAAGCACTCCCTAGGAACACATTTAACCCTTTGATCACACCTGATGCTAACCCCTTCCCAGCCAGTGTCATTAGTACAGTGACAGTGCATATTTTAAGCACTGATCACTGTATTAGTGTCACTTGTCCCCAAAAATTGTCACTAAAGCGAAGTTCCGCCCACATAATTTTTTTTTCTGGCATCCACCTAGTTAGTATTCATTACATAAATAAAGTAATTGATAGCTTTAAATAGTGGTAGTCTTCCTATTTATTTTATACTTACATTACTGATTTTTCCTTTACTGGGAGTTCCTATCTTAGCTGTGGGCATGTGAAGCCCACTCGCATCCTCCTTGAGTCTCTTCCTGGTATAAGGTGCATGTTGAGTAACCAACATGCACCCCTCAATCTCGAGTGAATGTCTCTTTGCCATAACAATGGGCGGCAACAGAGGAAAAAAAATGGCGTAATTTCCTGTCTGGAAATAATGTGATTTTACAGCTCAGGGATGCCCACTGACTCATGGGAAATGATGACTTTTTTTTTTCCAGAGGTGATTCATCATGCATAGAGGATTTGAAATATATAAAGATGTATTTGTGGGTGGAACTCCGCTTTAGTGTGCGAATTATCCCCTGCAATGTTGCAGTCCTGCTATAAGTCGCTGATCGCCACCATTACTAGTACTAAATAAATAAATAAAAATTCCATAAATATATCCCATAGTTTGTAGACGCTATAACTTTTTCGCAAACCAATCAATATACGCTTATTGGGATTTTTTTTTAACCAAATATACTGTATGTAGCAGAATACATATTGGCCTAAATTTATGAAGAAATTTGATTTTTTACATTTTTTATTGGAGATGTTTTATAGCAAAAAGTAAAAAATTTTGTTTTTTTTATTCTTTCAAAATTGTCGCTCTTTTTTTGTTTATAGCACAAAAAATAAAAACGCAGAGGTGATCAAATACCTCCAAAAGAAAGCTCTATTTGTGAGAAAAAGGACATAAATTGTATTTGGGTACAGCGTTGCACGACCGCACAATTGCCAGTTAAAGTAACGCAGTGCCGTATCGCAAAAAATGGCCTGGTCAGGAGCTTTAGTGGTTAAACAAAAAAGACAAATATTACTATAAATTGGTGTAAATAGTGCATTTAGCAAAAGACAGTAAACGGACAGGATAGACACTCTAGTGTAGCATATGGCTGTGTCCTAAATGCTGTATAGTTATGCGTATATCCTCCATGAATACAGCTGACAGGTGGGTTCTGTAAAAAATAGATGGATTGTAAAAATGTCATGTTTAGCAGTGTTCAATGACAAATAACACCTGGAAGTATAATTAATGTTCTCTAAAACTGTCTACATGCTATAATGCTACTCCCCAACCTAAGTTATGAAAATCACATTTTTTTTTTAAAGTCTGCATAATGGTTTCTGACTTACATTTATATGTAAAATGGTGCGCAAAGCAACGGCAATCCAACACTTGAACTCACAGTGACTGCACACTGCTCCAGTCCCAGAATGATTTGCGTTGTCCTAGCACACGATGCATGATGATCTGGAGGCCGGCCAACAACATTGTCAGCTTTAGCAGAGATTGGACTTGTCAGCATGCTGTGCGTTGGCACATCTACTTGGAGTTCCAGTTGGGAACTTTTACAGATGGGTGACAGCGCTGTCACTCCATAGAGAAATATGCAAAAGCAGTGTTGTCTCCCTGGCAGCGGGCGTGCGGGGGCTCCATTTGTAAAAGCTCATTTTCAATAATTGTCATAAAGAAGAGGGATAGTGGCAGAAACAGAAAAAATGGTAAGTTGTTTTTTTTTGTTTTTTTTTCAGGTGAGCTTAGGTATACTTTAATATTAAAAAAATAATACTTTGTTCAGATTCTAGGTGGAATCAATGTTGTTTACAACCGTAATAAAGTAAGTTGTTTGTATGTAGAGGGGTGCCTCTGTCTCTTAATGACACCATATGCCAGCTAAACCGATAAACCACTTTAATGTTCCTTAGTGCGCCCAGAACATGTTCCAGCTAGTCTGGAGGTCAGCGAGCAATGTCCCCAGAGTGAGATATCTGCATAAAGTGCAATGTGCGCACATCTCCAACCTAATACCATTGCTGATTAACAGCGTCTAAATCTCTATCACGCACACAGTAATACGACCATGTATTCACAGTTTGTGTGTTCTTAGGAAAATTGCATTAAGGGAAATCTCTGGGCAAATATAATAAAACATTATTTAGTTCACTTATTATTCTTTCAAATGTTATGATATAGTTGTTTCACTCTGCAAGTGCAAAACCTGCCTTTATGTTTAACTCTCTTTATCCAGCTGAAAGCAAAATTTGATTATGGAATTGGCAGCAGATATTTTCTGGTACTGAGGTCCCAGCACCAAAAAAAAAGTAAAAATCACAAACTCAATGTAACAAAAATGGAAATTGAACATCACAGCACTGTTAAGAGGTCCAGATACATGTTTTTTTTTCAATAAAAGTCAGGGGGACAGTCCAAAAAGTAGCCAATGCATTTTGGGGACCCAAGAGTGCCTCCTCCATTTTGGCTTGATCGACAACAATGTGAATAGACTAGAAGTATGCTGGGCCTCTAAAGGTATTTTTTCTACTGTGATTATTTTGAAGTAACTGCTCAGAAATAAGTTGTTTCTAAAATATAGGTACCCACATCATTAGCAGTGGCGGCCCGTCCCTTAGGGGCACAGAGTCGCCGCCCCCCCTAATCCATGGGCCTGGCCCCTAATCTACATGCAGGGCGCCGGATGCATGGATTCCAATGTTTTTTTTTTTTTTAAGCACATGATTAGAGCCTGAGGCTCTAATTGGCTTCAAAAAAGGACGGGCTCTGCCCCTGAGCCCACCCAGTTGTGTGACAATAGCGAATGAATTCGCTAATGTCTTCCTGATTCTTCTCCTGGCCAATCAGGAAGCGGTTCCTGAGACCCGATTGGCCAGAGAGCCTTAGGATGGGTCCCAGGACCCGCCTCCTGTTCGTCCGGGAGGTGAAGCAATGCCTGTAATGAGAGGGAAGAGACGGAGCGGATGAGTGGAAGCCAGTGCAGAGATCAAGGAGCCCAACCAGACATGCGGGAACCAGTTTGGAAAGGGGGGAGCCCGATCGGATGAGCAAGAGCGGGGAGCCCGTTCAGACAAGCGGGGGCGGGGAGCTCGATCGGACAAGCGGGAGCCGATGTGGAGAGCGGGAAGCCTAATCAGACGAGCGGGAGTCGGTGCGGAGAGCAGTGAGCCTGATCGGATGAGCGGGAGTCGGTGCATAGAGCGGGGGAGCAGTGTGAGTACCTACCGAGGCCGCCCCTTTTTGTTGCTGTTGTCATTTTGGATATGACACAGCCTGTTTTCTGGATTCTGGAGTGGTGGCGGTATGTCTTGTTTGCCGCCTCCCCAAAAAATATACAGCACCAGCCGCCACTTATCCTAAGTATCATGAAGAAAGGCAATGGGAAGTGTGGGGCAGCAAAATTTTATGGGTACTGTCATAGGACATTACAAAGTTTTTTTTAAAAACGTAATACATTTTATTTATATACATATACTCAACAACACACTATAAAACGTCAAATAGACATACAAAGTACAAGTTGGTCCCTCTTGATGGTTGCTACACCCCCCAGCATAGGGGTCACTTCTACCTGGGAGATTACTCCAGTGAAGATGTGAAGGTGTAGACTGTTAAACACGACATGTTTCGTGGTCACCCGCTTCTTCAGGAGAAAAACAAAGGGGATAGGACACTAAAAAAAAAAAGCATAGATGTATATACAGCAGAATGGCATCACTAAGGAAGCAGATATTTTATACATATCATATGTGTTTATTTAGAAGAGTGATGTTGAAAATATTTACCTCAGAGACTGAACCAAGTCAATCAACAATCATAGGGGGCATCAAAGTACAAACGCTGGGTGAGCATTGAAACAGATATAAATAGGCCACTGTAGACACTGTATATATGTGTAGATTGTGGCATGGGGGTGTTTAGCTCTCGTGGTAGGTGCGTTTGAGGGCATGGTAGCCCATGTTTATTTAAAAGAAAGTTTAAAACAACAATCAAAAGGGTTTCCCTCGCAGGTGGTTGTCACCATCAACATCCAGAAATCATAGACTCAGCCTCCTAGCTCATAAGTGATCAGTAGCCCTCCTGGCTTGTCCTAGCCCTCCTGGCTTATAACTGTATCCAGCCCTCCTGGCTGGTAAGCAATCCTCCTCGCAGATGTGGATGACCAGGCTGCTTCCTCAGCCTCAGACCCCTGGAGACCGCCTGTCTCCCTCTCTGGAGCCGTCTCCCAGTGAAGCAGCCCAGAACCCTGGTCCTTACTCTCCTATTAGGCAAACGCACACCTGGACAATTAGTGTCCTGGCTAAACCTAAATCCTGGACCCAGGACTGGGAATTTCACCCCACCCGCAATGCTATGAAATCGGGCTCCAGGTCCCAAAACTGACTTTTTAAGAAATGAGGAAACTGAAAAGCCAAATAGCCAAATCCCCTGAAGCCCTGGAGGCAAATCCTGCGTCATCCTCCTGGTGGGGCACCACACTACCACAAGATATATTAAATATAAAGTATTCTCAGTTCACATTCCATATGGTATTGAGAGTCAAAACATCATACGTAGGGCACAAAGTTACATACCAGCGTGATATCACCTCAAAGCCAAAGATCAAGGTTGTTATTGTGGGTGGTGGGACAGATAGGACACGGCTAGACCACAGAAAATTAAGTTGGATAAATCCATGCCCGGGCAAACTAAATATTAGTTGCTTGCTTTTTTAAATAAAAGGTTGTAATGTCCTATGACGGTACCGATAATATCCTGCTTCTATTGTGATTACATGCACAAGCCTTGTCAGCAGCTAGTTTGGCAGCCAGTCTATTCACGTTGTTGTCAATCAAGCCCTAATGAAGGGGGTGCTTTTGGACCCCCCCAAAACATGTTTTTTTCCGACTGTCCATTTGGCTTTTATTATTGTATCCGGACCTTCTAGTAGTGGAGTGGCTCTTCTGTTTCCATTTTTGTTACAATACACTACAAACCAAAGAGACCTGCTTCATAGCTGGCTCCCCACTTGTAAATGGACCTGCAGCCTCCTGGGACCTGTGACAAAAATATGGTGGGGAGAGGAGGAAGAAAAGCAGAACTTCCCTTTTTCGGGTGAAGTTCAGCTTTAAGATGGTGCACATCTGTGCCATCCCTTAAGAGTACACATGCAGTGCAGTACTAGATAGATAGGCAACCTACCTCTTTCCTAATCTGCTAGCAGTGGTAACATCAACCACAGCACCGGTTGCTCACCCATCCTGACAGCACAGCAAACTGGGCTCACCTGTCTGCAATCCCTCTGGCTCTGCTCTCAGGGCACTCCAGTCCTCAGCAATCAGGTCCTTAGCACTCTGGTCCTCAGTCTGCCACTGGCAAGTACACAAAGATGCACAGCACTCCAGGTCCCACACAGCAAGATCACACTTCATTTCCAAAAGCCGGGAAAACTTGCTCCTCTCCTCCTCTTACTTGCCTCTCTCTCTCTGGGAATTGTAATACATCCCCCATTCACTTCCATGGCAAAGTCCTTTTCAGAGACTACATTTCCCACAGTTCAGTACAGCCTGCCTCAAGTCCTTTCCACCTCTAGTTGCTCCCTCTGCCATCCTAGCACCCAGCTACAAACATATGTCAGGAGATATTAGTTACTCACCAGGATCGGTGGGATTGAAGGTGCAGGAAGGGTTTCAAAGGAGGAAAGTGGGGGGAGGAGAGAGCTAGATTCAGTTTGTAGTTAGCTGAAGAAGAAACTTCCCACCCTCCCGTCCTGTTGTTTGTTCCCGATCAGTGGACAGTTCAGAGGTCATAGTAGCCTGGCGGTTGGGGTCTTTGGTTAAAAATAACAGTGCTACAGTGCCTTGAAAAAGTATTCATAATCCTTGACATTTTCCACATTTTGTCATGTTATAACCAAAAACGTAAACATATTTTATTGGGATTTTTTTCATTTTTTTATCATCAACGATTTTTATTGAAATTTTTTTTTATAAAGCACAAATATATATGCACCGTATACAGAACATATATTTTGTATGCTAAGCACACCAAAAAAACACTTCAGTAAACATTATCAAATTAAATAAAGAAACACCAGCAATGACAGAGATACAATATCTCACAAAAGTGAGTACACCCCTCACATTTTTGTAAATATTTTATTAAATCTTTTCATGTGACAACACTGAAGAAATGACACTTTGCTACAATGTAAAGTAGTGAGTGTACAGCTTGTATAGCAGTGTAAATTTGCTTCCCCCTCAAAAGAACTCAACATAAAGCCACGTGGGGGACACAGCAAACATGTGGAAGAAGGTACTCTGGTCCGATGAGACTAAAATTTAATTTTTAGGCCTAAAAGCAAAACGATATGAGTGGCGGAAAACTAACACTGCACATCACCCTGAACACACCATCCCCACCGTGAATTGTGGTTGGCAGCATCATGTTGTGGGGATGCTTTTCTTCAGCAGGGAAAGGGAAGCTGGGCAGAGTTGATCAGAAGATGGATGGAGCCAAATACAGGGCAATCTTAGAAGAAAACCTGTTAGAGTCTGCAAAAGACTTGAGACTGGGGCAGAGGTTCACCTTCCAGCAGGACAACAACCCTAAACATACAGCCAGAGCTACAATGGAATGGATTCGATCAAAGCATATTCATGTGTTAGAATGGCCCAGTCAAAGTCCAGACCTAAATCCAATGCAGTATTTATGGCAAGACTTGAAAATTGCTGTTCACAGACGCTCTCCATCCAATGTGACAGAGCTTGAGCTATTTTGCAAAGAAGAATGGGCAGAAATGTCCCTCTCTAGATGTGCAAAGCTGGTAGAGACATCCCTAACAAGACTTGCAGCTGTAATTGCAACGAAAGGGGGGTTTTACAAAGTATTGACTCAGAGGGGCTGAATACAAATGTACCCCAGACTTTTCACCTATTTATTTGTAAAAATAATTTTGAAAACCATTTATCATTTTCCCTTCCACTTCACAATTATGTGCCACTTTGTGTTGGTCTATCACATAAAATCCCAATAAAATACATTTACGTTTTCGGTTGTAACATGACAGAAAATAAAGTGAAACTTTTCCTTTTTAAGTATTTCCACAGATGCAAAATTAGATTACAGGTTTTACTGCCTTTAATCGTCAACTTTTAATATGTTTCTGTTTTAAATACATGTTTGTTATTCTTTGGTTATATGTTAATAAATGGTTACTATGGCCAATTTTCACTCCAGATTGGTTTGGACATAAAATGGTTGGACGAGTAGAGCGGTTTTTAGTACAAGGGTTTGGTGGAATCCTTTCTACCTTAGTCATGCATACTGCAGCTGCTAACATCATTACGCTCAGATGAGTTTTGCACTTTGATCACTAATAATATTTGTGGTAATAATTTTTTTTTCTGTTTCAATGAGTTTGCGGTAAATGTTCCGCTTGCAAGATGCTAGAGATGCAAAGGTTTGTGTTATAGCAATCATCATATATTTCTGGTGATAATTATCACTCTTCTGTTAGAAGACTTTTAGTGTTTCCATAGGGAATGCAGATGAAATGACCCTTAAATTATGTTCACATGTTGCTGACTATAATCTCTGTATTATCTTCACATGGAAAATTGTAGCTGCATAAGGCTGAATTAGTAAAACAAAGGAAAGAAAATGACAGTATATGAGATGCAGCTTATCAGAAATTTTTTTAACTGATCTAGCTTTAATAAAGCGATTTTTTTTGTGTTTTGCTCTTTTGTCAGCCTAATTGAATTTGCCAATGCTTTTATTTATTTATTTCAGGTACAGTGCTGTCAATTTACGCTTCGCATACGTATTATACATTCACATCAGTCCCTGCCCTCAAGGAGCTTACAGTCTAAATCCCCGTACACACGGGACGACGATCGCACGTACGATTGTGTCAAATCGTATGTTGGCTGTTGTATGTAGCATACTGACGTGCACCCGACGGTCATACAAACAACATGCGGCAGGCCGAAAGTAATGACGTGAACGAGCGTATAAAGAGGAAGTGCTGGTATCGTGGCACCACCCTTTGGGCTCCTTCGTCTAATTACGTGTTAGTTGAAGTTTGGTGTGTGTTGATTCGCGACTTTCAGATCGTTCTTAAGATCGTTCTTTGGCTCGTTTCTGGACGCTTGTTCGTCAACGATGTTGCCTTCTCGAGAGAGAAATCTCGCTACTGTTGGCCTAGGAGTTTTGACTTGGACCCGAAACCAACGTAGGAGAAGGAGGGAGAGGAGTTGTTGGACCAAAAATTGGTTACTTAACCGTGATCAATTTGGTCATATGGCTTTGGTCAGGGAGCTCCAGGAGAATAATCCTGATGATTTCAGGAATTAACTCCGGATGACGGACCCCTGCTTTAGCCACCTCTTGGCATTGGTGTCCCCCTATATCCAGAAGGAAGACACATGCATGTGCCTTGCTATCACCCCTGAGCAAAGGATCATTGCTACCCTGCGCTACCTGGCGACAGGAAGAAGCCTCCAGGACCTGAAGTTCACCACAGGCATCTCCCCCCAGGCTCTTGGAGTCATTATTCCAGAGACATGTTCTGCCATCATCCAGGTTCTGCAGGAGGACTATATTATGGTATGTTTCATGTTAATACCACATTTTATGTGTTTCTGTTTGATAATATAGTATTTGCCCTTTTTACCAATACCTAATTAGTAACATTACAATATGCTGTGAATGTCTTCTTTGGCCTCATGCATGCTCTAAGCTTTTTTCACCTCCTTTTTTTCCTCTACATGCCTCCCCAGCATGTTGTCCAGTGTCCATACACACTCAGAGGGTAGGGTTGCCACATCATCCCTTTAATCCAGGACATATATGAATTACACAGGTTCTGAGGCTGATTTAATGCAGATAAGGCACCAATTGAGTTTAATTACCACCTTAATCAGCCACAGAACCTGTGTAATTAGTATGTGTCCTGGATTAAAGGGATGATGTGGCCACCCTATCAGAGGGCCGCCATCAGGGGGTACAGGCAGTACTGTTGTAAGGGGCCCCAGTGTCTCAAGGGGCCCTTACAGCAAAGACTTTAGCAGTCTTTAACATTGGAGTCTATGGGAGGGGGGCATCCAGTTTGGGGAGACCAGTCTCCTGAACCATAGGCGACAAAAATAACAAACTTTGCCTACAAGGAAAGGACCCCCTGAACCCCAACTGGTTCAAGTTTGGGACCTGCAGCACCTATGCTTTGGCACAAGGTCTTATTGCAAGAATTGAGTGAGGCTGTGTTGCCTGTGCACTGCTTTTTGAAGCCCTTGGATTTCACACTAGTATGCATTGCACACTTCGCTGGGTCATGCTTGGTAGGCTACATCTCTCAAGTGTGACAGGGTGTATTGTTCCTACCGGGGCTGTGACATGTGTACACCCCTGGCCAGTGGGCAGATGTGGTGGAATGGCCCAGCGTGAAGGTCCTGGGTAAGGTTGGTGGCCAGAAGGGGGGGCAGGTTTAAAGCTGTGTAAGGGGCTCCCAAGTTTCTGATGGCTGCACTGCCCACTCAGCCTGGTAATGCCACAATTATTTATGTCAGATGCAGTTTAGGCGTCCCCCCCCCTCCCAAAACTAACACTTTTGCCAAATTATTTTTGGCTTTCCAACCAGGCAGAGTGCTTGAGGTGTTCTTATTATGTGAAACCTAAGCCCCATGCTCCCAAAAAGTTACATCATTTAAAACTACTGTATCTCCTGAAATGTAATCTCCTATACACACTCTCCATCTTTTGCTCGTGACATTTCCCTACTATTTCCGCAAAACATGTAGTGCAAGGGCCTGCTTGATTTTCTACTTATTTTACCTCATGTGATCTCTTTTGTTTGAATATGGTTGGAAAAGTGTAATTAGCCAAGTCTATTTTCTGTAGGTTGTGCTTCTCCCATGTCTTTACATCTTGACTGAGCTGGGAATGGAAGTGTAGCCTTATGTTGCCCTTGCATTTGTATGTTGATTAACATTTTTGTTTGGCAAAGTCTAATTTATTATTTTTTTTATCTACAGTTTCCTTCAAATCCCCAGCAGTGGCAGGAAGTTGCTGCACAGTTTATGCAGCAATGGGATTTCCCTAACTGCGGGGGTGCCATTGATGGCAAGCATGTGAGGATTGTACCACCACCCAACTCGGGCTCTTATTACTTCAACTATAAGGGGTTTTGCAGCATTGTGATGCTGGCCATAGTGTCTGCAAACTACGAATTTCTGTACCTGGATGTGGGGAAGAATGGCCGCAACTCCGATGGAGGCGTCATCACGCAGACGGAGTTTTATAGGCGGCTTCAGAATGGCACCCTCAACCTGCCATCTGCAGACCAAAATGTGGAGGGTCTGAACTTTGTATTCATTGCAGATGAGGTGTTTGGGCTAGGGGAACATGTCATGAAGCCGTTTCCGCAACGAAACCTGACCCCTGACCCGCGGATTTTTAATTACAGACTATAACGTGCTCGAAGAGTGGTGGAAAATGCGTTTGGCATTTTGGCCAACAGGTTCCGTCTGTTTTTAACACCCATAAACTTGGCCTTATATAAAATAAACCATGTGGTACTGTGCTGCTGCATTCTGCATCTATTTTTGCTAAGGAATGCAACAAATTATATACAAACTGGACCCACTGACTCTGATGCAGCCCTGCCAGGCCCAAGTACATCTACATCCACTAAAGGCCATCCATCGGATGCAATGGCAGACATTCAAAGTAGACGTGCTACCTTGGCCACCCAGAACGCCAGAGATTTGAGAAACAAATACATGGAGTATTTTGTGGGGAGAGGGGCTGTGTCCTGGCAAACATGATTACAGATCTTTAATCTTACCCTTATAAATGAATCCTTCAGTTTAACTACTCTTGTCTGTTTTTTTTTCATGTGGAAAAGAGATGTTCTATGTGTGCTTTATTTTTGCTCTTGCTCCAAGAGAGAAATCTAACCTTCATTTCTCCATGAGATCCAAATTTCACCTTCTGAAACGTATTTAGGTGTGCAGGGGTTGTGCTACATATACACAAACACAAAATGTTGTTGGTGTACATGCATTCCATGCATAAAGACCAAAACATGATGCATTAACAACTGTTTTAAATGTTAAGAGATTAACTACATCTGTGTTGACCACATAGAAGAGCACATTTGCTGTGTAAAGACCTAAACTTTATGGAACTCACAGGCATACATAAAGTAAAGAAGAGCATTAAACAAAAAAAAGAATTTTCCAAAGCTAAGGCACATTTACAATGGGAACAAGACTTAAGACAAACCTACACGGAAACACAATGGCATAAAGCACTTAACTCTATATTCAAGGTAACCCATTGCTCATCCCTATGGGAACTCACATACAAAATATCACTTAGATGGTATCTTACTCCAACCAAACTAGCGACATTTGACGCCAAAAACAGTGACCTATGCTGGAGGTGCCACACAGCAAAAGGAGACATCTTCCACATTATGTGGAAGTGCTCATAAATCCAGTCTTATTGGCAAGATATATCCCAAATCATTCAAGAAATAGCAGATACCCCGATTGAAATCTCACCGGCACTAGGTCTACTTAACCTGAATATAGACCAAGTCCACTCTAAACATAGAACTGTAGTGACACACATCCTATTAGCTGCCAGATCCAACATTACGAAACTCTGGAAATCCCCAACTTCCCCCAAAGTGATCGATGTAATAAACCTAACCAACACTCACAGTTGCTACGAGATTATGCATGCATCCAGCCAAGGGAGACTGGATGAGGCACAAGACTCGTGGCACCGGTGGGCCACATGGGTGGCTTCCAGATCAGTGGAACGCTTCTTATAGCCAACCAGTAGTCATTGAAGCGGATAGCACAGCCCGCTCACCAACCTCGGGCCATCCTCACAGGACACAAACTTGCTCCCCTTGGGGTGTCCTAGGGGGTGGGCCGATAAGTAGACAAAGGCGGAAAGAGCACAACACACTACAACATGATTTGTGGGGACGGGTGGAAAACTCAAGGTTAAATTTTACAGTTTTAAGGTGGAAGAGTTACCTGTTCTACTATATGTTCACTCAGACTTGTAGGTGAACAGTTGGGACATCAAACGAGAGAAGATCTCCCAGCTGTATCAGCAAACCTTAGTAAACGCAAGAATGTAAATCTTTTTTGTGATGAGAAATACAATGTGATACGCACTACTCGTGGATACGTGTAAAGTTTGATTTATACAAATACTGTACTATTGTTATTTTTATACAACATTATAAGATTGTCATATATATGTAATGACTAAAATTGGAAAACCAATAAAAAGTATTGAAACATAAAGTAAAGAAGAAGCCACACACTGTTAGTATCAAATATATATTTATATTGTTTGCACATTCTGAGGTGCTTAGCAACATTTTAAAACCAGATATAAAACATATAAAACATGTTTGGCTACAAACAAAAGCATGTAAACATGTACTCCATCTCATCAGGGGTTGTCAAGTGTCATCTTTCTGTGTGGGCAAAC
Source organism: Glandirana rugosa (assembly GCA_018402905.1). Classification (NCBI taxonomy): domain Eukaryota; kingdom Metazoa; phylum Chordata; class Amphibia; order Anura; family Ranidae; genus Glandirana; species Glandirana rugosa. The sequence continues at coordinate 3,204,754 of BLSH010217607.1, forward strand.
TCCCCTTCCTCCAAACTGGAGTTTCTTGGAGAAAGGGGTGTTGCATCTGAGAAATGTGTGAGTTGATCCCATCATGGGTTCTGAGTAGAGTTGAGCGAACTTCTGGAAGTCCGGGTTCTGCTGGTTCGGCCGAACTTCGGGACAAAGTCCGGGTTTGGGTCCGGACAGAACCCGAACTTTGTCCTGGACCCCGAACTAGTTGAGTGTGTAAAGAGTCTACGTTGTGGGGAAAGAGGTTCTTTGAGGTCAAACCTCCTTCCCCTCAAACGGGTGTGTCTTTCTACTGTGAACTGTTGGGGACTACTCTACCTCATGTACAAATGTACGAAAACAAACATCGGTTTGTACAAAATATACAAAATATAGACCAAAATTTTACAACGATTCGTGGAGTCTTACACGTTTGTTATATTTATATATAAACTATGATTGTCACACACCGAAGAAGAAATGAAATACAAAGTTATGAAAAATAACCAAAAGGTTAAAATCAGTAATGTATATATACTGTTAGAATATTACAACATATTTTTATTGTTATCATGTCATAAACATATTTAGTTTGAAATGTGCATAGGTGC
>BLSH010217607.1:3207145-3229184 GCA_018402905.1 Glandirana rugosa
TTGCCCCCCCCCCCCCCCCCCCCCCAGAGAAAAACACCAGCAAATGCTGGCCAATGCGCTCATTGCCCAAAGCCTCCTGAGATGAGATGGGTATCCCAGGAGGATGCGGCTGGCTGGGGCTTTGTTATTCTCGCGTAGTTGAGAAAGGCAGAAGCTCCAATCTTTTTGGAAAGAAAAGAGATTTAAAAAACATATATTTGTAAACGTGGTAAAGGGGGTAAGGAAAAACATTATACAAAGTTGTAAAGAATAGTGAAGGTCCACTTTAAGTACAGTGTCCTGGGTGAACTGACCCTTTCTTTCTAGAGATATTTAGGATCAGTCACTTTCCTTACAAGAATCAGACCTTAGAGGTGTATTAGCCTATATGGCACTTGTATTTATATTTATGGCACAGCATGGTGACGTCTGTCTGTTTCCCATCAAATGCCAACCGTGTTTTCTTTGATAGAAAATCCTCAGATGTTCTTTCTGGTCCAGCTGCATGTTGGGAAAAGAGCACCTTTGTTCAGTGATCGCTCTAATGCCTTGCCAGCGGATAGAGAGGAAATCAATGATATAAAATGGACCGTCTCTTAGAAAGACTTTGAACTGCCACAATATCTGAAATGTTACATAACAATTCAAAGACAAACTTAATGGTTTGTTATCCTCATAGGGACGACGGGCAGAAAACTGTTGTAGCGTACATATTTCCTCCAATGTAACAGTGCTGAAATCAATTTGTTTTTCTCCAAAAGCCTCCCACATTGATCAGACTGTCCCTTTTCTAATAACAACGTCAAATATATCACAAAGAAGAGCAGAAAACCATAGAGCCACAGTCATATGTTTAGTTCCTGACCACTACCAGCATTCCATACCTCCCAACTTTTCAACTTCAGAATGAGGGACACTCGAGGGAGGAAGTTACCTGCAGCGCGCTACGCAAAATGTAGGTGTGGCCACACTCCTAACAATGGGAGGGGCTTAAGGGGGATGGTTAAACAAAACACAGGCTTTCTTGTACCTATAAAATATGCTTTGATTGCTTTGCCTGAGCCTGCCTTAAAGAAGAACTTAATTGAAGTGGTTGTCAACTTGTGACAACCTCTTTAACCTACAGGTAAGCCTACAATAAGGCTTACCTGTAGGTGCCCTGCATATCTCCCAAACCTGTACGGTTCAGGAGATATGCAGTGTTTTGCATGCCTCCATGCCGTTTCTCCACTGACCCTGTGACTGGCAGCTCCCGCGCGCATGCGCAAGAGTGACGTCACACGACTCTGGCCAGTCACAGCGCCGGAGTCGTGGCCCCGGAAGGTAGAGGGGCAGAAGATGGATGTGGCCTGGAGCGGGGACATTGCTGGGCGCCGCAGGCTTCGTTTGCAGGTAAGTGGCACATAATGGGCTACTATGGGATGCATAGTAGCCCATTATACTTCTAGTTTACAGGGGAATATAGAGGAAGTGAACCCCATCCGGGTTTACCTCCTCTTTAAAATAGTCAGGGACTGTGTAGCAACTGTTGAGACAATTAACACTTTGGTGAGAAGTGTATAATGTACATTATTGTGTATATAGTGCAGGAGTGTGTATGGCAGAGCACAGGGGAGGTTTAGGATACATAATGCAGACTGCAGGGGCCGAGGGTGTGTAAAGCACTGTGTTCAAGGATCAGGGGTGTGTAATGCACAACACTGTAGTCAGTGCTGGGTTTAGTAGTATGACACACAAAGAGGGCGGTCCAGGAGTACATAATGCAGCAGTGTAATACACAGAATGGGGGACAGGGGTGCAATGCACAGAATTCAGAGGACAGGGGTGTAATGCACAGAATGGGGGGGGGGGGGGGTGTAATGCACAGAATAGGAGTTGGGGGGGACAGGGGTGTAATGCACAGATTGCAGGGGACATATGTGCTAAGCCTGTGTGTGCAGTATTTGTGTGTCATCTGCCTATGCATGCAGTGTCTGTTTTATCCTGCTGTGTAGGGATGAGCTGAACACCCCCCAGTTCGGTTCGCACCAGAACATTCGAACAGACAAAAAGTTCAGGGCGAACATCCGAACACCATTGAAGTCTATGGGACGTGAACATGAAAAATCAAAAGTGCTCATTTTAAAGGCTTATATGCAATGTTATTGCCCTAAAAAGTGTATGGGGTCCCGGGTCCTGCCCTAGGGGACATGTATCAATGGAAAAAAAACTTTTTGATAGTTTTTTCAGGAGCAGTGATTTTAATAATGCTTAAAGTGAAAAAAAAAAAAAGAAAAATTCCTTTAAATATTGTGCCTGGGGTGTCCTTTGTTTGTGTGTAAAAGCTCTCTGAGGAGCAAAATTACATTTCCATAGGAAAAATTGTCATTTAAAATCACGGCTGTAATGTATTGGCAGTTCCCGGCAATATACAGAAAATCGCTGGAAAAAAGTGCGTGCGGTCCACCCCCCCCCCCCCCCCAGTCCAAACCAGGCTCTTTGGGTCTGGTTTGGATATTAAGGGGAACCCCGCGCCAAATGTAAAAAAAAAATTGCCATGGGGGTTCCCCTAAAATCCAAACCAGACCCTTATCTGAGCATGCAGCCCTGGCCGGTTAGGATGGGGAGGGGGGGCGAGCAAGCGCCACCGCCTCCAGAACCGTATCAGGCTACATGACCTCAACATGGGGAGTATGGGTGCTTTGGGGGAGGGGGGATCTGCCCCCCCACCTCAAAGTACCTTGTCCCCATGTTGATGGGGAGAAGAGCCTCTTCCCCACAAGCCTGGCCGCTGCTTGTGGGGTCTGTGGGCGGGGGGGCTTATCAGAATCTGGAAGCCCCCTTTAATAAGGGGGCCCCCAGATCCCGACCCCCCCCTATGAGAACAGGTTTGGGGTACATTGTACCACTACCCATTCACCAAAAAAGGATTGTAGTGTAAAAAAAAACATTAGGCAGTTTTTGACAAGTCCTTTATTTTGTATTATAGCACTTTCTTCCTCCATCTTCTCCTGGGCCGCTCCTTCTTCTGGTCTTCTTCTTCTTTTAGTCTTCTTGCTTCCTCTCTTCATATTCAATCTTCAATCTTCATCTTCATCTTCTTTCTTCTTTCCCTGCTGCCATGCTCTCTGCTGCTGCAGTCCGGCCCCTGCATCATCTCCCCGAATGGGCGGTCTTCATGGTGACTGTTCTTTTATAAGAAGGGGCGGGGCCACCAGTGATATAAATGGGTGACCCATCCCCTCTGACATCACATGACATCAGAAGGTGGCAGGTTCCCTCTGTTATGTCACTGGGTGGCTCCGCCCCTCCTAAAAGTATTGTCATCGTGAAGACCGGCCATTCGGCAAGACACGCAGGGGTCGGACTGCACCAGCGGAGAGAGCGGCGACGGGGAAATAAGATGAAGATGAAGATTTAAGATTGAAGACAAAGAGAGGAAGCAAGAAGACTAAAAGAAGAAGAAGGAGTGGGCCAGGAGAAGATGGAGGAAAAGGAAGCTATAATACAAAATAAAGGACTTGTCAAAAACTGCCTATTGTCTTTTTTTACACTACACTCCTTTTTTGGTGAATGGGTAGGGGTACAAAGTACCCCAAACCTATTAACATAGGGGGGGTCGGGATCTGGGGGCCCCCTTATTAAAGGGGCTTGCAGATTCTGATAAGCCCCCACCCGCAGACCCCCACAACCACCGGCCAGGGTTGTGGGGATGAGGCCCTTCTCCCCATCAACATGGGGACAAGGTACTTTGGGGGGGACCTCAAAGCATCCTCCCAATGTTGAGGGCATGTGGCCTGGTATGGTTCGGAGGGGGCGCTCGTTGACTGTTGACGATGGATGACCTGCCAAATATGCCTGTAAAGACTGCACGTCCACCTGGCCTAGTCATGACCCTTTGGACTGCTTCTAAAAACAAGCAGTCTTGGGGTGGGCCCTGAAACAGTCCGAGCAAATATGTAGTAGCCTGCACTGATTGTAATAGCAGGATCCTTGATTGAAATTATTGCATACTTGTGATTTGCCCAAAAAACGTATGGGGCGACCCAATTTGTCACGGGATTTAACACTGCCGGGGACAGTGGAACTACTCGTCCCGGTCTACTGACACCGGGAACTACTGCTGGCTCCACGTTAGGACACCAGAAAGTGGTATGCGTAGTGGATTGACAGTTCGCGCAAACAGAAGCTCTAAGCCCCGCGAAGTGTCTGCTAAATAACTCAGTATCCGCATTACCCCAGAAAATGGTGGCATGATGCTGCAAGAAAATGGCCGCTGCTTTGCCAGAAAAAGACCGGTGGTAATCATAAAAAGCTGATCCTCCGTATTTGTGCCCTAATTCTACCACGGCATATAAATATAGGTCCAATTCCTCCCTCCTGTTAGGTTGAGCAGAGCAAATGACGTCCCTGTATCTGCTGAAAGCCAGCACAAACTTGGGGATGGTCAAATTATGACTAAGTCTGTGGTCCCTGGTCTTAACCACCACTGACACATCCCCACAGGCGTAGGACCTATTGTCCACCACATCATGGGCCGCGATCAAGAGGGATGTTAGATTAACATCCTTGCCTTCCAGAATGTCCTTCCTTAAATTAGCCGGCACAAAATGTGCTGGTGTGACCGTGGGTGCGCCGGAACTATTACCTGCCGAGGCTGGCATGGTGTTGGGAGATGCTGGGATGACCTCACCGGGGGGGTACCCGGCAGACCTGTCACCTGCGGAGCAGGACTGGGCTGGTTCTCCAATGCCTCCACTCTGGATCTGAGCTCCTGCCCTGACGACACCAGTGAATCCAGCATAGCATGGATTTGGGATAGGGACGTGGCGACAGAACGTAGTGTAACTTGCTCTGCATCAGAACCGAAAGCAGAGGGGAATAACAATCTGAAAAGTTCCGCCTTGCATGCTGAAGCTGGATAAGAAATGCCCCTGCGCTATAGTTCGGCCATAATTATAGGAACAGTCCATGTTCTGAGAGACGGAGAACCCCCATGAACCGAGCTCCTAGCTGGAGAAGGAGGCGCAGATGGGAAATCCACGATGTCTTCTGCCTGAGACATGATCTAAATGAGCAAACAGAACATGATGAATCTGATCTTATGACAGAAATGACCAATACCCGCTGGTGAAAGAACCTGCCCCCTGAACCAGCCTTGGTATGCATGCAAAAGTGGAAAAAAACCCAGATCACAGCAGGTACCTGAGCCTACCTGCTTAACCTGATACCCTGAGACACTGCGACCCTGTGAGTGAGTGGTGAAACATGCCTTGAACGTGAAGAGGAGGAGCAGGCCTGCCCTCCACCAAGCCCGTGCACCGAACGGCTCGATCCACTCCCTGTGACATGACAAGTGACAGAGCACCAAGTGTGCCGCCCCCCCAATGCCGCCCCAACCTGGTGTGGCATGGTGCGAAAAGACAGACCGCACTAACCTGAGCCACCACTGATCCTGAAGACAACTCTCAGCGTTTTCCTATCCCGAAGTAGAAAAAAGAAATGAACAAACATGCTAACCTGACACACCTAAGAGTGCTGGAAAACCTACCGCCCTCCTAACAACTCACCAGCTTGCAGTGAACCGCTGCTGAACCTAATCAGAACTGGGGAAACAAGAATGAAAAAGCTACAACCCAAACCTGCTTATGAAATGACAAATGAAATGACAAATGAAATGATGTGCTGCTGCCCTTCTCCGTGGCCCAGACTGGGCGAAGGGATAGCCAAGAAATGTACCCCCGTACCAACCACCTAGCAGATTCTGGCCCATGCTCTGAACTGGGAACCAGACGAGAAAAGCTACGAACCCAGAACCTGCTTATGAAATGTGAGAATTGAAATGATTGCCGCTGTCCTTCTCCGTGGCCCATGCTGGGCGAGGGAATGACCCATGAAATTTACCCCCAAACAAACCCCTTCCCTGACCCCCTTTCTGACCTGGCCCATGACCAGCACAATGAATCAGAAGGGAAAGCTACCACCTGAAACCTGCTTATGAAATGTAACGTTGAAATGATCTCCTGCTGCCCTTCTCAGTGGCCCAGACTGGACAAAGGGACAGCCATGAAATGAAACCCCCCCCGACTGCCCTATCTCCCACTGACCACTGTTACCTACCCCCCTAATGCATGGATGTGAAATTATATTGCACATGTGTTGCTGATGATCCAGAACGCGACCTCCACCTCCTAAACCAGAACAACCTACTCTTGCCTGTCGCTGAAAGGACCGACCTCCCTGAACTCGCTGATGACAGAAACTGAGAAAGAAGAGCTACAACCCAAGCCTGCCCTTCACATGAGAAATGAAATGCTTGTGCTGAAGCCCTTCTCCGTGGCCCAAAAAATGAGCGAAGGGACAGCCAAGAAATGTAAGAAACCAAAATGCCCCCCTTTTATACATATATCAAAGTTTTTTGTTTTTTTTTCACATGCCTATGAAATGCGCCCCGCTGACGCTGAAACTGTAACCCTCCTCCGTGGCCCAGAATTGGGCGGAGGGACAGCCGTCTGCATTCGAAGACATGACACACTTTTTTTTTTATAAATGAAATGCCCTGGTTCTCCTTACCCTGGAGAGCCCTGCATGGTGGAATGAACCCTGCTAGTAAGCCATGAATGAATCCCTCCCTTTGGCCGAGCGACCATGTGCCTGCCACAGAATGGGCGCCCGCAGCCAAGAGGCTGCCAGGTTCCCCACCTTATGGTGAATGGCCGGCCTGCCCCCCCCCCCCACCTGGTGATAGCCCCAATAAACGTAATGACATGCCCAAAGCTCCTCCTCCAAGACCCCTGTATGTGCTGGAGGGATGACAGTACTACTGAGCCTGCCATGGTGTGCTGCTAACCCTCCCCTAAAAGAGAGGACCCGTCAGAAGTACCCCAGTTGGCCCTGCACCATGCCAAGTGAAGGTGGCGCCCCCAGCCCTGTGAGCTGCTGATTTGAATCCTGAATATGCCTGGATAGACCAGATCCCGACCCTTGACAGCTGAGCTACCCACCAAACAGTCATCCTGACAGGGCCTGATGGACTGTGGTGGCACGCTACTGCTGCTGGCCGCCCAGAAAACTTGGCCAACCTCCCCCAGCCATCCTGACCATCTGTACTAGGGGCCCCTGTGCTTTCCCTATGCCGGCCCATGCCTGCTGTGTGTAAAGTATGAGGAGGGGAAGGGTAGGGTAGGAAAACGTCCCAGTGCTGGTAACTTTTTTTTTTTCAAGTGGTAGAAAACCGGCAAGTTACCGCTGGATCCCATACCTCAGCTTCCCCTCGCTAACTTCTGGCGGTATGTCAGCGAGGGAAGCCGCAAAGAAAAGGAAGCATCCTGCGATGCACAAATTGGACACGGCGGGACCGGGCACGGAGCATGCCGCAGCCCCGGTTGTACGCCGCTGAGGCCGACAGCGGCTAGTGAGTACCCACGGAGATGCCAGGGGGGCAAGGTGGCTGATCGATTTCCATCAACGATCATGAGCGTGATTGTATGTAATAATAACGGACGCCCGGCCCGACTTACCCGACCCTTGTAAGAAATTTCCCCCTAAGGTCCATGCCGCCGCACAGCTAAACCTCGCAGCTTGCCGAGGCGCAGTACCGGAAGTGACAAGAATCCAGGGACCTCCCCAGGAGACACCCGAAATGATGCTGTGCAATCCTGTGGGAGGAGGCTGGCTTATATGTTGTCAGACTCCTCCTACGAGCTCAGGCTGACCATTGGTCTTATATATATCTTTTTTTTTATTTATTTTTTTCCCTACACTAACCTGTCTGCACTAACTGACGGATTTCTAATTATCTAGCTAGCTATCTATTTTTTTTTTTTTTTTTTTAACATATTTAAAAATCTATCTATCTAAACTGCCTGTCTTCAGGAACCTACACTAACTCTCTAACATCGCCGCCGACACACTATCATAGAGCCGCTGTACAAGCGACTTTATATAGTGTTGGGCGTGGATTGAGACTGCTGTGCAGTGATTGGCTAAAGACAGGATGCTTTTAGCCAATCAAAGCTCTCACAGAAGACCGCCCGCTGATTGGCCAAAGCATGCAGGTCATGTGAATGCTTTGGCCAATCAGCGGGCGGCATTCCGCCGACATTTTAAAACATTATGGGGCCCGCGAAGTTGCCGCGAAAGCCCCATAATGTTTGGGAAAACCCAAACCAGTGAACAGGGGATGTTTGGATCGAATATACATTTGATCCGAACATGAAGCCCATCCCTACTGCTGTGTGTGCAATGTCTGTGTATGATCTGGATGTGTATGCGATATCTGTGTGCACTCTGCCTGTGAGTGTAGGACCTGTGTGTGCTCTACCTGTGAGTGTAGGACCTGTGTGTGCTCTACCTGTGAGTGTAGGACCTGTGTGAGCTCTGTCTGTGAGTGTAGGACCTATATAGATCAGAACAAAATGAGGGACACATGAGGAGGGAAAGAGGGGCAGAGGGACTTTGTTCCAAATCAGGGACAGTTGGGAGTAGGGTTACCACATCATCCCTTTAATCCAGGACACACATTAATTACACAGGTTGTTCTGTGGCTGATTAAGTTGGTAATTAAACTCACTTGGTACCTTATCTAAATTAAATTAGCCTCATGTCCTGTGTAATTCATATGTGTCCTGGATTAAAGGGATGATGTGGCAACCCTAGTTGGGATCTATGAGTGTCTGTGTGGTAAACCTGTGTGTGTAGTATCTGTGTGTTATCTGCATGTGTGGCTGTGTGTGCAGTGTCCATGTGTGCTCTGGCTGTGAATGAAGTGCCTGTATGTGCTGTCGCTGTGCATGCTCTGTCTGTGTGCTCTGGTTGTGTGTGATGTGTCTGTGTGTGATGTGTCTGTGTGTGATGTGTCTTTATGCGCTCTGGTTGTGTGTGATGTGTCTGTGTGCTCTGGCTGTGTGTGATGTGTCTGTGTGTGATGTGTCTGTGTGTGATGTGTCTTTATGCGCTCTGGCTGTGTGTGATGTGTCTGTGTGCTCTGGCTGTGTGTGATGTGTCTGTGTGCTCTGGCTGTGTGCGATGTGTCTGTGTGCTCTGGCTGTGTGTGATGTGTCTGTGTGCACTCTGGCTGTGTGTGATGTGTCTGTGTGCTCTGGCTGGGTGTGCTCTGGTTGTGCGTTCTTTGGCTGTGTGTGAAGTGTTGGTTTGTGCTCTGGCTGGGTGTGCTCTGGCTGTGTGTTCTCTGGCTGTGTGCTCTGAATGTGTTTGATGTGTCTGTATGTACTCTGGCTGCATGTGCTCTGGTTGTGTGTGCAGTGTCCATGTGTGCTCTGGCTGTGAATGAAGTGCCTGTATGTGCTCTGGCTGTGAATGCTCTGTCTGTGTGCTCTGTCTGTGTGTGATGTGTCTGTGTGTGCTCTGGCTGTGTGTGATGTGTCTGTGTGTGATGTGTCTGTGTGTGCTCTGGCTGTGTGTGATGTGTCTGTGTGTGATGTCTTTGTGTGTGCTCTGGCTGTGTGTGATGTGTCTGTGTGCTCTGGCTGTGTGTGATGTGTCTGTGTGTGCTCTGGCTGTGTATGATGTGTTTGTGTGTGCTCTGGTTGTGTGTGATGTGTCTGTGTGCTCTGGCTATGTGTGATGTATCTGTGTGCTCTGGTTGTGTGTGATGTGTCTGTGTGCTCTGGTTGTGTGTGATGTGTCTGTGTGTGCTCTGGCTGTGTGTGATGTGTCTGTGTGTGCTCTGGCTGTGTGTGATGTGTTTGTGTGTGCTCTGGTTGTGTGTGATGTGTCTGTGTGCTCTGGCTGTGTGTGATGTGTCTGTGTGTGCTCTGGCTGTGTGTGATGTGTCTGTGTGCTCTGGCTGTGTGTGATGTGTCTGTGTGCTCTGGCTGTGTGTGATGTGTCTGTGTGCTCTGGTTGTGTGTGATATGTCTGTGTGTGCTCTGGCTGTGTGCTTTGGCTGTGTGTGATGTGTCTGTGTGTGCTCTGGCTGTGTGCTCTGGCTGTGTGTGATATGTCTGTGTGTTCTGGCTGTGTGTGATGTGTCTATGCGCTCTGGCTGTGTGCCCTGGCTGTGTGCTCTGGCTGTTTGTGCAGTTTGTGTGCTCTGACTGTGTGCCCTGGCTGTGTGTGCAGTGTTTTTGCTCTGGCTATAAATATAGCCTCTGTGCTCAGGCATTGATTAACGTGTCTGTGTTCTGGCTGTTTGTGCAGTGTGTGCGCTCTGGCTGTTTGTGCAGTGTGTGTGCTCTGGCTGTTTGTGCAATGTGTGCGCTCTGGCTGTTTGTGCAGTGTGTGTGCTCTAGCTGTGTGCGCTCTGGCTGTGTGCGCTCTGGCTGTGTGTGCTCTAGCTGTGTGCGCTCTGGCTGTGTGTGCTCTGGCTGTTTGTGCAGTGTGTGCGCTCTGGCTTTTTGTGCAATGTGTGCGCTCTGGCTGTGTGCGCTCTGGCTGTGTGCGCTCTGGCTGTGTGTGCTCTGGCTGTGTGTGCTCTGGCTGTTTGTGCAGTGTGTGCGCTCTGGCTGTGTGCGCTCTGGCTGTGTATGCTCTGGCTGTGTGCACTCTGGCTGTGCGTGCTCTGGCTGTGCATGCTCTGGCTGTGTGCGCTCTGGCTGTGTGTGCTCTGTCTGTTTGTGCAGTGTGTGTGTTCTGGCTGTTTGTGCAGTGTGTGCACTCTGGCTGTGTGCTCTGGCTGTTTGTGCAGTGTTTTTGGTCTGGCTATAAATATAGCCTCTGTGCTCAGGCATTAATTGAAGTGTCTGTGTTTTGGCTGTGTGTGCAGTGTGTGCGCTCTGGCTGTGTGTGCTCTGGCTGTGTGTGCTCTGGCTGTGTGTGCTCTGGCTGTTTGTGCAGTGTGTGCGCTCTGGCTGTGTGCGCTCTGGCTGTGTGTGCAGTGTGTGCGCTCTGGCTGTGTGCGCTCTGGCTGTGTGCGTTCTGGCTGTGTGTGCTCTGGCTGTCTGTGCAGTGTGTGCGCTCTGGCTGTGTGCGCTCTGACTGTGTGTGCTCTGGCTGTCTGTGCAGTGTGTGTGCTCTGGCTGTTTGTGCTCTGGCTGTTTGTGCTGTGTGTGCGCCCTGGCTGTGTGCTCTGGCTGTTTGTGCTGTGTGTGTGCTCTAGCTGTGTGTGCTCTGGCTGTGTGTGCTCTGTCTGTTTGTGCAGTGTGTGTGCTCTGGTTGTGTGCTCTGGCTGTTTGTGCAGTGTTTTTGGTCTGGCTATAAATATAGCCTCTGTGCTCAGGCATTGATTGAAGTGTCTGTGTTCTGGCTGTTTGTGCAGTGTGTGTGCTCTGGCTGTGTGTGCTCTGGCTGTGTGTGCTCTGGCTGTGTGTGCTCTGGCCCTTCAGTCACAGCATGGGTCTAAACTAGAAAACATTGAACGTCTCCCATGGGCTTGTAGAGAACAGTCATGAATCCCAATTACACACTGGACTTTATATTCACAGATGTTCAGAAGCTGAGACTACCAGAGATAAGAAAGATTTATCAAGAGAGGCAGCCAGGTGCACAAGACCAATGTCTGGGTGAACAGTAGCGCCACCCTAAGGCTGGCCATACATTATACAATTTTCTTGTACAATTGGTCTTTAGATTTAAATTATGTAAAATACAAAATAGTCATATTTGATGGGAGTGTCCCCTGACATCAGAATCAATTACTTTAGCAAGGTTATACATGGCTGCAAAATACTGGAATAATAGCAAACAAAATAAAAAGCAGATTTTGTAAGCTGTGAGTAAAGAGCTTGTAAGGACAGAATTTGTCTCCCTACTGGAGACCCGTGTTCTGAAGCGAATCCAGAGTTCCTGGAATCCTCGGGCTGACAGCACAAGCCATTCATGAATTCCTTCTTCCATTTACTGGAGATAATATCCAATCTCAGGCCCTGCCAATTTTACAGTCAAATTGCCGGGGAGCAGAAGAGGCGAGCAGGTGCCTGAACCAGACATGCATAACTTCTGCTGTGCGCTCCCAACTCTGCACCATTTCCAAGAAATGTGTCTGTCAATACGTCGGCAGATAAGAATGTGCTCCATTGTGGCAGAACCTGGATGGATGAAACCAAGAGCAGATGTATGGGAACACAGAACAAAGGGAGCACAAAAGGACGCTTTCTATGAACGTCCGTATCTGTCATGCCATTGCATACATAAATGCACTGACAAACAGCATAGGTGTGTGCTGTGTTTCAAAGGAGACTAGCAATATTAAAAAAAAATGGAGGTCGCCTTCGCAGTCTTTGACTTAAAGAAGAACTCCGGGATTTTTTTTTATATTTCCATGCATTGGGACTGTGCTCGCACTGCATGGGTCAACTGCTCGTTTTCGTCTAGGGGATATACTTACCCAATCCGCCTATCCACTGACCACAAGACCAGTCCCTACTGCTTCTGCCCCCCTGCATACAAGCGGTCTTGTGAATGGACTGTTCCTGACGTCATCATCCCCATAAACCGGCTCTAGAAATGTGTGGGGGGCACAGTTTTCTGGGGGATCGAAGGACCAGGTAAGTACAGCTTTCCCTTGTACCCCTAGACTAAATGAGCAGTTAACCCATGCAGTGTGGGCAAAGCCCCACTGCATGGGAGAATAACATTTTTTCATGGAGCTCTATTGTAAAACATTTTATAACCAGTTGCCAACTTTCCAGTAGTAATTTTACTGCTGACTGATGGCTCCCCTGGGCACAGCTGCGTACCCATACGTCACGCCAAACTTCCAGATTTACAGGCACGCGTGTGCAGCCCGTTTCTCATGCTTTGGTTGGACACATCACAAGTTTGTCAGCAGGTTTGCAGCCAACGATTTTGGCTGTGAACCTGCTGATTGCTGTGGCCAATCACAGCATGGATCTGTGTGTGTTAGTAAACACAACACTGATCTGGCTTTTTCTTCTCTACCTGATTTCACTTACTGCTCAGAGCTGAAATCAGGAAGAAAAGCCAGCCAGATCTGTGAGTAAAATGAGCACACATACACTGGTTAGGCACACATTTAACCCTTTGATTGCCATCCTGATCACCCCTGTCACCCAGCCAGTGCCATTAGTACAGTGTCAGTGTACAGTATTATCACTGATCACTGTATTAGTGTCACTAGCGACATCAGCAGTGGCGGCCACTCATACAGGGCTCTGGGGCACCGCCCCCCTAATCTATGCGCCTGGCCCCAAATCTACATGCAGGGTGCCAGGTGCATGGATTCCAAAGGGTTTTTTTTCCGAAGCGCATGATTAGCATCTCGGACGCTCTAATTGGCTTCAAAAAGCGTGGGCTCAGGGTGCAGAACACTGCGTCCAGAGCCCACCCAGTTGTGTGATATTAGGGAATTAATATTCGCTAATGTCTTCCTGTTTCTCCTCCCAACCAATCAGGAAGCGGGCCCTGAAACCCAATTGACCGAGAGTCCTAAGACCCGATTGGCCGCGAGTCCTAAGTCCTATTTGGTCGGAAGGAGAAGCGACCACCGGGACTTGGGAGGAGCCACAGGTGGGGGATGCCACCAGAGCCGCATTGGATGGGGTAAGTGCGGGGCAGGTGGAGGGCATGGCGGGTGATGGGCGAACAATGCGATTGATCAAGCGAGCAGCGGGGGGTGGAGGTTGTTCGGTTTTATTTGTTGGCTAGCTGGCTCGGGGGGGGGGGGGGCTGCAGGCTGCGTCAGTTAGTTAGTTTCCTTCCCAGCCAGTGCCAGTTAGCACCAGTCCCTGATTGCCTGCCACACTACAAGCAGTCCCCGACTTACGAACATCCGAGTTACGAACGACTCCTACTTACGAACGGGGGTGGTGTGACGTCACTGCTGGCCGCTTGCACTCAACACGGATATGGCCGAGCGACGCCAGACACATCCCACAGTACTGTACAGCATGGCCACAAGAGCCCCATATAGCACAACTGCACACATAGCAGTGCCCGGAACATCCAACATCACTGCACAAGTTGAAGTTACACTTAGAAATGTACAGTTCCGACTTACGAACAAATTCGATTTACGAACGAACCTACAGTCCGTAACCCGTTCGTAACTCGGGGACTGCTTGTATCACAGTCACACTATAAGTCGCTGATCACCGCCATTACTAGTATAGTGTCTGTCCAGGTCCATAGCCTAATCACGGTCAAAACTATACTAGTGTCCCCAATATTATAGTGTCCCCAAAAATGCAGTGATAGCAGGATCAGCCCCAATCACTGCCAGCATTTGCCACATGTAGACCAATCTATTTTGGCCTAAATTTATGAACACATTTGATTTATTGGATATGTTTTATAACAGGATGTTAACAGAAAATGTTCTGTCTTTTTTCATTTGTAAAAAAAAAAAAAACAGTAGTGATTAAATACCACTAAAAGAAAGTTCTATTTGTCTGAAAAAAAATGATATATATTTCATTAGTGTACAGCATTGCATAACCGTGCAATTGCCATGGCCACTTAGGCCTCATGCACACTGGGCATTTTATAGCTGCTGTTTTGGGCATTAGGTGTTTTTTCCTATAGCCTGTAAAGCCCACACACTCCTGTTAAAATGTCAGGTCAGTGTGATGTAAAAAAATGAGACAAAGATAAATCATTTCAGAACTTTTTTCACCTTTAACGTGACCTATAAACTCTATAAACTGTATACCATTTGAAAAACAAACTGAAATCTTTTTTTTTGGGGGGGGGGGGGGGGTTAAGCAGGGGAGTCAAAATAAAAAAACTAAAATAATTTGGTTGCATAAGTGTGCACACCTCTTATAACTGGGGATGTAGCTATGTTCAAAATTAACAATCACATTCAAACTCATGTTAAATAGGAGTCAGTACACACCTGCCATCATTTAAACTGCCTCTGATTAACCCCAAATAAAGTTCAGCTGTTCTAGTAGATCTTTCCTGACATTTTCTTAGTCTGCAGAGCTTCCAAAGCATCAGAAGGATCTCATGTTAAAAAGATATCAGTCAGGAGAAGGGTACAAAAGAATTTACAAGGCATTAGATATACCATGGAACACAGTGAAGACGGCCATCATCAAGTGAAGAAAATAATGCACAACAGTGACATTACCAAGAACTGGATATCCCTCCAAAATTCATGAAAAGACAAGAAGAAAATTGGTCAGGGAGGCTGCCAAGAGGCCTACAGCAACATTAAAGAAGCTGCAGGAATATGTGGCAAGTACTGGCTGTGTGGTACATGTTATAAAGAAAGCCAACCACTCCAGGTGAAAAGGGTGGTCCATCCCATGGATCCAGGTGAGTGCTCACCTTGGCTCGCAACCGCTGATCAAGGAAAAGAAGGAATGGCCGCACATCAACCCAGGATCCAACGTCCTTTATTGCAATATACCGTACAGCATCAGGAAGCATATAGAAGAAGCATCACAGTCACAGTATGCATACGATGGACATGTTTCTTGCACCACACGTGCACTTGATCTTCACAAATGAAGTATGGTTTTAAGGTGTATATATAGCTCCACCCACCCATACACAGGTGTGGTGGGGAGACTAACCAAATCCTTAAATTCTCATTGATATACCATCCAAAGTCTGTGCTCTATCCAACCAATCCATGTAAATGTCAAGCTGGGAATCATGTCAACGAAGCATAATAAATCCCTATATAAATTCCACCATGCAGCATGACCACACAAGGAAATACTTGGACCAACATACACAAAATAAAAAATGATGAAACAACACTAATACACAAACATTTAAAACACTGTAACACAAAAAAATAAGATGTGTCAAAACCACCCTGAACTATACCTTGTTTCATTTTATAGTCCTTAATCATCCATGATAATCAAACCATTTTCAAAATTCAAGGCATTCACGATATATATAACCCAATGTACATGGACCACCCCAAAAGGGGAAAAAAAAAGGAAAAATTTTATATATGTATTTAAAAACAATGAAAAAACACACACACATCCAATACACAAAAACCCTCCTTATTAACACATTTCCACATGTCCAAGCGCCGATAAAACAGCTAATGAATCTGGAAATAACAGGTGTAGAGAGGAAAAGAAAAAATGAATCAAAAACTAAAACATATATACAAAAACTGGTCCAAATAATTGGTGTATCATGAAGACATGGTGGTAAGACAGCAAGAAAAAACTAACATTGAGACCCATCTACTGTGGATAGCCGGAGTGGATCCCATGCAACCCATGCAATCCATCCCCCCCAACACATACACCGATCCCAATATAGATGCCACTTGATTATGCGGACCGTACCAGACCTGTCACTTTTAAAACAAGATCGGAATTCTACCCTGTTGGTGCTTGGACTCAGTATATGGCTAAATTTCAAAAGCGGGTGGAACAAGATCTGACAGCTCTGGCACAGCAAGCTGAGAGGGGGTCCACTGATTGGCAGGATAATCTTACTAAAGATGAAAGAGTATCTCTTAACTTAAAAGCTTAGAAGAGGATGCATCTATTACAATTCTATTACAATTCGTAATTCAGACAAGGGCGGGTTAATAGTAGTTCTCAATAGACATGTCTATAAAGATGAAGCAATCCGCCTAAGCTGAGAGGAGATCCCACTAGGAAATGTAAAATGGTCCTTGCAGAGCTAATTAGTATTGAGGGGTGTGAATGGGAATATTCAATGGGGAGGAGGCCAAAAAACTTCTGCCTGAATACCCCACTCTCCCCACATTCTACCTTCTACCCAAAATGCACAAGGGATTAAACCCCTTACAGGGACGGCCAATTATATCAGGGATCAATTCCCTGAACAAAAGACTTGGACAGTGGCTGGATAGACAGCTACAACCACTGGTCCAGTTGCTCCCTGGATATCTTAAAGATTCCACACATCTCTTAAAAACCCAGAAGGAAGTTAAATGGGAAAAAAACTACACCTGGATCACCTGTGATGTGGCAAGCCTTTATTCCTCGATCCCCCATAACCTTGTCTAACAGGCGGTGTCCTTTTATTTGCAGAATCTCACCAGCCTTCCATTGGAACACAAGGAGTTTATCTTGGAAGTGTTAGACTATTTTTTATCCCACAATTTCTTCACCTTTTCATGGGGTGGTGGGAGCGGTCCAGCATCATAGGGGGAGAAAACCCCTACAGGTCACTGATTGTACTCTATTTTAGGTGCATAGATGACCTGTTACTGGTGATGAAGGATGGTGCGGTCTTCCTGTGTTCTTTTCTGGAATATTTAAATTTCAATGATAAAAATCTGAAATTTACTGGTGAAGCAAGTGAGAGGGCTATCAATTTTTTGGATGTCCATCTGACTGGTTCAGATTCATGTGTTAGCTCTACATTATATAGAAAACCTTTGTTGGGCAACACCCTCTTGCTTGCACAGCCTGATCATCCCAGGCATACTGTGAAAGGCATTCCTGTGGGACAGTTTTTACGGGTCAAGGAGATATGTAGTGACAATTCCCATTATTAATGCAAGGCTGCTTTGTTATATCAACGATTTTTAATGTTGACTATATTTTTATTGTAAAGAGAATTTCAAAGTAACACATTGTCAGTCATATGAAAATGTAGGTAGTTTAAATTACAAATGAAATTGAGTATCATACATATATCGACATAATAATCATATGTTGTTCTGGAATAGAAAGAATGTGGCATTTAGCGTACATGCTGATGTGACCAATCCTGTTAAGGATCTGAAATGTGAAAGGCTTCTATTCTCAAAATCATTTTTGAACATCTGTTGTAGTGTCAAGGCAATATATAAGAAGCAAAGAGAAGAAGGAAGGAAGAAAAAAGAAAGAAAAAGAAGATAGGGGAAAAAAAAGCAAGGAAAGGATGGAAAACAGATAGCAAGACAAGTAGCGAGCTCAGTCCAACAAAAAATATCCTTACTTATTCAGAAAAAGGTATAACTGCTATTTGAGCTTGCAATAGTAGGAGAGGGAGGGTGATCTGTATCAATAGAGTTAAAAGCTGACATAAGGAGCGGAGCTAAGTGGGGCTCAAATGTTTTATAAAAACGTGGTGAAAATCCATCAGGGCCTGGGCTCTTACCGTTTTAAGCCCCTTAATGACCTGCAGAACCTCTGTGTCCCAAATAGGAGATTCTAGCTGCTCTGTCTCTTCGGTCGAGATGGTTGATAAAGCTGTTTCAGTTATGTAATAGTGGAGGTTTGGGGGGTCAATAGAAGATGAAAAAGCCTGATGTGGGGGGGGGGGAGTTATAGAGAGAAGAGTAATATGACCTAAATTCCTCTGCAATCTCAAAGTTTGCGTGCTTCTTAGTATTAGAAGGAGAGAGTATAAACGGAATGTTGGAACGGTTTTGTCTCCATAAGGAGGCGTATATGCTTTTGATTATATTATATAACATGTGAACCCACAATAAACCAATGTAATCTTGCTACGCTCGAACCTGTTATCAGTGTCTTGATTTCCCAATTAATCGAAGAGCCTCCACGCACCCAGAACCACCCAGGACCAAACCAGAACCGAACCTAAACCAAACTAGAACCAGAAGAACCCTTACAGTCTATCTCGATCGGTGTGTATGTGCGCTGTTTTTCAGCGCTGATACACACAATGGAGACACATTTATAGTTTGATATAAAACTTTTGGAGTAATAGTCTAACGAGCTAGGCCAGTGGATCGGTACCCCCTCTTCTTTCCATGCTCTCTCTTCCTCCCCTCTTCTCCCTTTCCCTTCAGTGAGGGGATAGGTGTGATGTTCACCAACAGATCCAATTGGGATTGATGTGTGTGGAGGGGGGAGGGGTAGATCGCACGGGTTGTATGGGGTCTGTTTTTGCCATCCACAGTAGATGGGTTTTAGTGTCAGATGGGTCCCATGTTCCCTTGCTCCCTGGATAGAATATACTGTGGAGACTTGCCTATGTGGTCTGTCTCCATTGGTGTGTATGTGTGCTGTTCCTCAGTGCTGATGCACATGATGGAGATATATTTATAGATTGATATCAAACTTTTAAAATAATAGTTCAATGAGCCAGGCTAGTGGCTCGGTATTCCCCCTTTCACCCTTGCTTCTCCTTTGCTCCCCCCCTCCCTTCTGTGAGGGAGTGGATGTGGTGCTCATTAGCCGATCCATATTGGGATCGGTGTATGTGTTGGGGGGGATGGATTGCATGGGTTGCATGGGATCCGCTCCTGCTATCCACAGTAGATGGGTCTCAGTGTTAGTTTTTTCTTGCTGTCTTACCACCATGTCTTCATGATATACCAATTATTTGGACCACCTTTATTTACCTGTTATGACAAAGTTTTTGTATATATTTTTCGTTTTTTTATTTGTTTTTTCTTTTCCTCTGTACATCTGTTATTTCCAGATTCATTTGCTGTTTTATCGGTGCTTGGACATGTGGAAATGTGTTAATATGGGGGTTTTTGTGTATTGGATGTGTGTGTGTTTTTTCATTATTTTTTTCATTGTTTTTAAATACATATATAACATTTTTCCTTTTTTTTCCCTTTTGGGCTGGTCCATGTACATTGGATTATATATATATCGTGAATGCCTTGAATGTTGCAAATGGTTTAATCATCATGGATGATTAAGGACTATAATATGAAACAAGGTATCATTCAGGGTGGTTTTGACACATCTTCGTGTTTATGTGTTACAATGTTTTTAAATGTTTGTGTATTAGTGTTGTTTCATCAATTTTTATTTTGTGTGTGTTGGTCCAAGTATTTCCTTGTACGGTCATGCTGCATGGTGAAATTTATATGGGGGATTTATTATCCTTCATTGACATTTACATGGATTGGTTGGATAGAGCCCAGACTTTGGATGTTATATCAATGAGAATTGAAGGATTTGGTTAGTCTCCCCACCACACCTGTCTATAAGTGTGTGGAGCTATATATACACCTTTACAACCCTACTTTAATTGTGAAGATTAAGTGCATGTGAGGTGCACGAAACTTGTCCATCGTATGCATACTGTTCCTGTGATACTTCTTCTATATGCTTCCTGATATGCTGTACGGTATATTGCAATAAAGGACGTTGGATCCGATTCCTGGGTTGATGTGCGGCCATTCCTTCTTTTCCTGTGTGGTACATGTGACAACAATCTCCCGTATTCTTCATATGTCTGGGCTATGGGGTAGAGTGGCAAGACGGAAGGAAGCCTTTTCTTACAAAGAAAACCATCCAAGCCCGGCTAAATTTTGCAAACACAAATCTAAAGTCTCCCAAAAGCATGTTGGAATGTGTGTTCTGGTCTGATGAAACCAAGGTTTAATTTTTGGCCATAATTCCAAAATATGTGTGGCGCAAAAACAACACTGCACATTACCAAAAGAACACCATACCCACGTGAAGCATGGTGGTGGCAGCATCGTGATTTGGGGTTGTTTTTCTTCAGCTGGAACAGGGGCCTTAGTCATAGCAAGAGGGAATTATGAACAGTTCCATATACCAGTCAATATTGGCACAAAACCTTCAGTCTTTTGCTAGAAAGCTGAACATGAAATGGAACTTCATCTTTCAGCATGACAACGACCCAAAGCATACATCCAAATCAACAAAGGAATGGCTTCACCAGAAGAATATTAAAGTTTTGGAATGGCCCAGCCAGAGCCCAGACCTGAATCCCATTGAAAATATGATCTGAAAAGAGCTGTGCAGAGGAGACGTCCTCACAATATGACAGATTTGGAGTGCTTTTGCAAAGAAGGGTGGGCAAATATTGCCAAGTCAAGATGTGCCATGCTGATAGACTCATACCCAAAAAGTCTGAGTGCTGTAATAAAATCAAAAGGTGCTTCAACAAAGTAGTAGTTTAAGGGTGTGCACACCTATGCAACCATATTATTTTAGTTTTTTATTTTTACTTCCCTCCACCTAAAAGATTTCAGTTTGTTGTTCAGCTGGGTTGTACAGTTTACAGGTCACATTAAAGGTTCAAAATGTTCTGAAATTATTTATTTTTGTCTCATTTTGTTACATCACAGAAACCTGACATTGACCATCACATTAATGTATCATGAGTTATAGATTTTTTAATTGTTAGCAGGGGTTCCCCGAAACTGGAGAATTATTTCAAGGGTTCCTCGGTGTTGAAAAGGTTGAGAAAAGCTGATCTAGTGGAACCAATTGCCTTCAGAAGTCACCTAATTAGTAAATAGAGTCCACCTGTGTGTAATTTAATCTCAGTATAAATACAGCTGTTCTGTGAAGCCCTCAGAGGCTTGTTAGAGAACCTTAGTGAACAAACAGCATCATGAAGGCCAATGAACACACCAGAGAGGTCAGGGATAGAGTTGTGAAGAAGTTTAAGGCTGGGTTGACACTTATGCCAATTAGATGCAGGTTTCCCCGCATCCAATTCACATGACAGGAGACTGTGACCTGCTCTCTATGGAGCTGGTTCACACATCTCCGGGGCAGCTGCAGAGCAGATTGCACGGGGTTCTGTGCGTCTTTGGCTCCAAATTAAGGCAAATCTGAGTTAAGCGTGAACCCAGCCTTAAGCAGGATTAGGTTATAAATAAATATCCCATTCCCAACATCTCACTGTTCAATCCATCATCTGAAAATGGAAAGAGTACGGCACAACTGCAAACCTACCAAGACATGGCTGCCCTCCTAAATTGACAGGCCAGGCAAGGAGAGCATTAATCAGAGAAGCAGCCAAGAGGCCCATGGTAACTCTGGAGGAGCTGCAGAGATCCACAGTTCAGGTGGGAGAATCTGTCCACAGGACAACTGTTAGTTGTGCACTCCACAAATCTAGCCTTTATGGAAGAGTGGCAGGAAGAAAGCCATAAGAAGTCCCATTTGCAGTTTGCGAGAAGCCATGTGTGGGACACAGCAAACATGAGAATACCGAAAGAAGGACGGTGAGAAGGTATTTCCGATCTAAACACCTCACGTGTTGATTGTCAACAGGACACCTGTCTAAGAGGGTGGACTTGACACCTAGAGACGTCGAGGAGGTCTCAATGGTACCCGGAGAACCGACGAAGAGACTAATTACGAGAGGAACGGACCGGACAGTTAAATCCTCCCGTCGGTACAGAACCATCCAAACGTCAACACGGCATGAGAAAGGTAAAAGTCTACTACCTAACTTGTCACTCTACAACCCTTACCCTATAAATAAATATTGGATTAGGACGAATTCCGACCCAAGTGCGAATTGAGTCTAAACGGAA
>BLSH010217607.1:3244768-3265349 GCA_018402905.1 Glandirana rugosa
TTTTTAAAAAAACGCCTATTGATACCGACACTCACTAACGCCGGTGCATAACGCCGAAAAACGCTGATTTTTTTCCCTTGACGTCGGGCCCGACGTTTTGTTTGTTTTTTAAGAAACGTCCGTGTGTATGAGGCCTTAATCTTTGATAGCATATGGAGTGGTTAGAAACCCATTCACATTTTAATGGCTGTCTGTGTCTCCATTGGGGAGATTTACCTTCTTTATACACTATATTACCAAAAGCATTGGGACACCTGCCTTTACACGCACAAGAAATTTAATGGCATCCCAATCTTAGTCCGTGGGGTTCAATATTGAGTTGACCCACCCTTTGCAGCTATAACAGCTTCAACTCTTCTGGGAAGGCTGTCCACAAGGTTTAGGAGTGTCTATGGGAATGTTTGACCATTCTTCCAGAAGCACATATGTGAGGTCAGGCACTAATTTTGGACGAGAAGGCCTGGCTCACAGTCTCCAATCTAATTCATCCCAAAGGTGTTCTATCGAGTTGAGGTCAGGACTCTGTGCAGGCCAGTCAAGTTCCTCCACCCCAAACACGCTCATCCATGTTTTTATGGACCTTGCTTTGTGCACTGGTGTGCAGTCATGTTGGAACAGCAAATGGCCATCCCAAAACTGTTCCCACAAAGTTGGAAGCATGAAATTGTCAAAAAAAAATTGTCTTGGTATGCTGATGCCTTAAAGTGATTGTAAAGTCTTATTTCTTTCTTGTTAAATAACAAACATGTTATACTTACTTACCTCCCTGTTGCAGTAGTGTTGCACAGGGCAGCCTGGATCCTCCTCTTCTCTAGTCCCTCTTCTACTCTCCTGGCCCCTCCCTCCTGTCGAGTGCCCCCACGGCAAGCAGCTTGCTAAAGGGGCACCCAAGCTGAAGCTCTGTGTGTCCATTCTGACGCAGTTTGGCCCTGCCCCCTCTTTCTCCCGATTGGCTAACTGACTTTGCCAATGGTGCTGCTGCTGTGTCTCAGCCAATTAGTAGGGAGAGTCAGGGATGGCCAAAGGAATCGTGGACATTGCTCCACAGAGAGGGGGCTCAGGTAAATATTAGAGGGTGCTGAGGAGGCTGCTACATACAGAAGGCTTTTTTATCTTAATGTATAGGATGCATTAAGATAATAAAAACCTTCTGCCTTTACAACTCCTTTAAGACTTTCCTTCACTGGAACTAAGGGGCCAAGCCCAACCCCTGAAAGACAACCACACGCCATAATCCCCCCTCCACCAAATGATTTGGACCAGTGCACAAAGCAAGGTCCATAAAGACATGGATGAGTGTGTTAGGGGTGGAGGAACTTGACTGGTCGGCATAGAGTGCTGACCTCCACTTTATAGAACACCTTTGGGATGAATTAGAGTGGAGACTGTGAGCCAGGTCTTCTTATCCACATCAGTGCCTGACCTCACAAAGGCACTTCTAGAAGAATGGTCAAACATTCCCATAGACACTCCTAAACCTTGTGGACAGCCTTCCCAGAAGAGTTGAAGCTCTTATAGCTGCAGAGGGTGGGCCAATTCAATGCTGAACCCTACAGACTAAAGCCACATGCACACTATAC
This sequence comes from Glandirana rugosa, assembly GCA_018402905.1. Classification (NCBI taxonomy): domain Eukaryota; kingdom Metazoa; phylum Chordata; class Amphibia; order Anura; family Ranidae; genus Glandirana; species Glandirana rugosa. Next base: position 3,246,349 of record BLSH010217607.1, read on the forward strand.
AATTTTCTGTAGACTTTTGTCTTCAGATTTACCAAAACCACATAATATGAGGTCAAACCTTAAGAGTTTCAATTTGCATGCAATCAGGCAGGCCCTTGCACTACATGGTTTTGGTAAATTTGAAGACAAAAGTCTACAGAAAATTGTATAGAGTGTACGGGTTTTAAGACTGGGATGCCATTAAAATTCTTATGCGTGTAAAGGGAGGTGTCCCAATACTTTTGGTAATATAGTGTATGTTATTAGAAAGACTGATATCTTATCAGGAAGACTAACAGATAGACTGCTATGTTACTAGAAAGACTGTCATGTTACTGTGAAAAGTGCCATCTTATCTGAGAAACTGCCAGGTTACAGAGACTACCATGTTATTAGAGAGACTGCTATGCCACCGGAAAGCCCACAATCTTACCAGAGAGACTTCTATGTTATTAGAAGGACTGCCATCTTATCAGAGAGGCTGCTGTGTTATCAGGAGGCTACCATCTTTTCTTACAGACTGCTATATTACCAGAAAGCCCATGATCTTATCAGAGAAACTGTTACCTTATCAGAAAGACTGCTTCTTATCAAAGAGACTGCTATGGTAAAGCGCTTGAAAAGTCTCCACAATAAACTCCCATGATAGGTTCTCTTATGAAGAATAGTAATGGCAATGTGTTTTTTTTTTCAGAAATATAATCTCTAAATCCCTTTTCATGGCAGTGCTTCTGTGCAGTCACATGGATTTCTTGGGTCTTACTTGCAAGCAGAGAGGCTCCAGTGGGAGGGGGTCACATTCTCCGGCTGGTTTAGTTTCAGTTTCAGGAGGGGAGGGCAGGGGCAGAGAGAGGAGGGGCTTCACACAGACCACGGAAATGACAGGAAGGGAGGGGGAGAAAGGGAGATACAGATGCTGCAGAGAGAGCAGGATGATGGAAAGTCGATTTACTGACAGAAACACAGGAACAGGCAGGATCAACCAGGTATTATATTACATGGAAAAGGATAAATAACATTGCAAAAAATTATTAGCACAAAAATAATGAAGCAAGGAAGGATCAAAGCTAGGAAGGAAGGATTGATTGAAAGAAGCAAGGATTGGTCAGTCGATCGCAGGAAGGATCTGTCTGTTGATCGCAGGAAGGATCGAGTAAGGAAGGATCGGTTGCAGGAAGGATCAGTCCATTGATTGAAGGAAGGATCGATTGATCCCAGGAAGGATCAGCCGATCGATCACAGGAAGGATCGGTCCATTGATCGCAGCAAGGACTGGTCAATCTATTGCAGTAAGGGTCGGTCGATCGAACGCAGAAAGTATTGGTCGATCGATCACAGGAAACATCAGTCAATCGATTTCAGGATCAAAGGATTGACTGAAGGAAGGATCAGTTCATTGATTGCAGGAAGGATTGGTTGGCTAAACTCAGGAAGGATCAGTCAATTGATCGTAGGAAGAATTGGTTGATCAACCGCACAAAGGATCAAAAGAAGGAAGGACTGGTCGATCGATCACAGGAAAGATTGGTCGATCAGTTGCAGGAAGGATATGCCGATCGATTGCAGGAAGGAAGGTGTCATGTTTCACATGCTTTGTGATATGCCTTTAAATGTTATATGTATTCTTCTGTCCTTGTTCCTCCCCTTCCTGTAGCGCAGATTTATCCTGTATAGTTAGCTCCACCCTCTGTTCATTCTTCCCAGTAATGCATCTCAGCCACATGTGCCATGGAGTAGATCACATTATGATCTTTTGACCTATCCAATTTTCACAGTTGTAAGATCCTCACAGTTTATGGATTAAACTTCACAAGATCTACAAGGTGTCATCTGGATTGAATCACTGTCTGTTTATCCAACTAAGATTGGGTTACCGATATCTCAACACAACTAACTACTTTCAGTGCTTAGATTGGAGAGGCAGAACAGTCAAAAGATCAGAGAAATGTCTTTCATAGGATCCTTGCTAGCTCTGGATACACAGTGAGATGTTATATGGATACTGCAAATAGCAGCTATAGACAGTGCAGCCATTACTATACAAGCCTGTATGTGTCTGAAAGCAAGTCTCAACATAGCACTCATCAGCCACAGGACCTGGGCTTAAGTCCTGCGGGAACGCATGTGAATGGAGTTCCTGCACTTCTTCCACAGCAGGAACTTAGTTCCTGTTAGCAGCAGTGTCCCGCGGGACTGGCAGTGGTTTACCAAGGAGGGGGGCAAGGTAGAGTGGACGGGGACTCCCAATCCTGTCCACTAATAAGCTAATCCCCCGCTGTGCAGATCTTTAGAAAAAAAACTTTTCCGGGTCCCCTGTGTTCAGCTGAGGCCGGGAGATAGAAAGCAGACTATTTCTTCTTTTTCGGCTTTAGGCGGAATAATCTGCCGCAGTGCTCCTGGTTAGCTCCAGTGTAATGATATAGCACAGGACAGCTTTTACTGTGTAGTGCACTGCAGCGGATTAATCCGCCTAAAGCCGAAAAAGAAGAAACAGTCCTCTTTCTGTCCCCCGGCCCCAGCTGAACATAGGAGACCCGGAAAAATTTTTTTTCCCCCTAAAGATCTACACAGCGGGAGATTAGCTTATTAGTGGAAAGGATTGTGAGTCCTCGCCAGCTCTACCTCGCCCCCCCCCCCAGTTTCCTGCAGCCCTAGATGTTCAGCTGGTGGTGCCCAGTGACACATCTGAGGGGGCCCCCTGCTGCCCCCCATTGATGGGCACTGGTGAGGCTGCATTGATGGTCACAGGTGAGGCTGTATTGATGGGCACTGGTGATGCTGATCTGATGGGCACTGGTGAGGCTGCATTGATGGGCACAGGTGAGGCTGCATTGATGGGCACTGATTAGGCTGCATAGATGGGCACTGATAAGGCTGTATTGATGGGCGCTGGTGAGGCTGAGCTGACAACAGTTGTAGACCCTCAGTTGTATCTTATGCCTCAGATTCCTCACATACCTCTCCAGAACATCAGCTCCCTGTCACAGCAGCCAAAGCACTCAATCAAAATCTCTTCTCTGCACCTACTGTACCTCAAGACAATTTGTCTTTATATCTTTCAGTACATCAGACTACGGCATCTCAGCAAGCAGCAGATGCTGGTATGCATATAATAGACTGTCTACCTTACTTTGGCATTAACCAAGACATCAACTTACCTGGTCTCAGTTACCTTGACACCCCTTGTGACATCAACCCTATTGTTCTCAAGCTACCATATGACATTCAAGAAAAATGGGCAGCGCTTGGATCAAAGTATAAGGAAATTCATCAAGTTGCCTTTCTTCCTTTTTCCTACTTCTGCGAGTTCATCAAAAGAATTGCAGACACTAAGAATGACCCAAGTTTCTCCTATGGTGACTGTAACCCTCTCAGTTCACCCTCTCCAAGACCTACAGACATATATATGACACCCAGAGACCATAGAGGTCTAGTGTTAGTAAAAAGGACTAATGTTCTACCTGCATCTGCTACAGTTCTCATAAAGACTGATCAAAATAAGAAAATTGAGAACTCAACCTGCCAATGTCCGATACATAACAAGCCATATCCAATGTATCTGCTTCAGAAAGAAAACCCTACAAGAATGTAAGGAACTTTTAAAGAAATTTGGGGTTTGCTACAAACGCTGTGCCTCCACTGAACACATTGCAAAGGACTGTAAAGCTATCATCAAATGTACAGAGTGTGGCAGTAATGACCACGTGCAAGCTCTTCTTCAATATTCGCACAACTCTACTACGCTCACAAACAATCTTCTTGAGGCAAAGCAAGGCACAAAGCAAGGCGCACAGATCAAACAGCACCTTCCACCTCAGTGTTCTCTACATGTACAGAAGTCTGTGGAGAAGGACTCTGGGACTACAGAAGTCTTAGGTAGGAGAGCCAGTGGTCTTGTAGTTGTTCCCCTGAATAACAATGTGGAAATATCCTTGCCCACTATCATTGAGTGCAACCATATTCCAAGCAACAAAGAGGAGATCCCTACTCCTGAAACTGCCTTTCATCATTCTCACTTGAAGGACATAGCCGACCAAATACCAGCCCTCAACAAAAGTGCTGATATCCTGTTGTTACTCGGCCGAGACATGTTAAGGGTGCACAAGGTTCATCAGCAAATCAATGGTCCACGCGATGCACCATATACTCAGTGTCTGGATCTAGGCTGGGTCATTTGTGGACTTTATGAAGCAGGTGTTTGAGAGAGATCATGCTGAGCCTGCACCTCTTCTTAAGGAAGGAGAAAAATGTTGGTACCTACCATGCTTTGGTGTCTACCATCCTGGCAAGCCTGATCAGACTAGGGTGGTCTTTGACTCAAGTGCTCATCATGAAGGTGTCTCCCTCAATGACAATCTTCTCACTGGACCTAATCTGAGCAACAATCTTCTAGGAGTTTTACTTTGCTTCAGACAAGAGCCAATTGCTGTAAACAGCTCAAGAGTGTGAGAAAGAATTTGGATCTCATGCACGACAGTTCGTTGAAAGGAATTTCTATGTAGACGACTGACTCAAATCTCTGCTTATGGAAGAAGAAGCTATTGACCTTCTCACTAGAACCCAGAACATGCTTGCAAACCTCAGACTTCATGAAATTCTTTCCAACAGCGACTAGGTCATGAGAGCCTTTTCTTTTGATGACTATGCTATCAATGTGAAGAAATTCCAACTAGGATCTGACCTTTCCATTACGCAATGCAGTCTTGGATTGCGTTGGAATGTTAAGCAAAACACATTCACATTTCAAGCATCAGTCTGTGACAAGCCCATCACAAAGTGAGGTGTTTTGTCTACAGTGAACAACATTTACGATCCGTTGGGTTTCATAGCACCTCTCACCATCCAGGATAAGATACTGCTGAGACAACTTACTTCTGAAAGCTCAGACTGGGATACCCCATTACCCAAAGGTGGGAATCCTGGAAACAGTCTCTAAAAGCATTAGAACAACTCCAGATACCATGCTCTTATATCCTATCATCCTTAAAGAATGCCACTAGAAAAGAAAACCATGTCTTCTCCAATGCATCCAAAGAAGCCATCGCTGCCGTGGCTCATATTCGGATACGGATCCCAGCGGTGAAGTGGGTGTAGGATTTATCATCTGCAAGGCCAAGTTCACACCAAAACCTGCACATACTATTCCAAGGCGCGAACTTCGGGGGGTTGTGTTAGCTGTAGAAATTTGTTGAGCTTAGAGAATTTGAAACAGATGTTGAAATAGATTCCTTTGACTTTTATGCAGACAGCAAAATAGTTCTAGGATATATACACAATCAAACAAGACAGTTCTATGTGTATGTCGGTAACAGAGTGGAACGCATTAGGAAGTTCTCTACGGCTGAACAATGGCACTATATTCCCCCTAACCTCAACCCTGCTGATCGTGGCAGTCGTGCAGTACCTACTACTGCATTTCTGGACACATCATGGCTATCTCCACAGTACTCTTGAATGATAAACTCATCTCAAGTTTTACAAATTCTACCTTTGAACTGGTTCATCCAGAATCTGATAAGGAAATCAAAGCTGTTACCATCACACTCAACACCTCTGTGAAAACAAGGGTAAGGCTGAGTCCTCACTATTTTGAATGCTTTTCTAAGTGGTCCTCTGTTGTATGAGCCACTAGCAAACCCAACCTACAAGTGGGAGACATAGTTCTCTTGAAAGAGACCAACTATTGGCCTATGGGTCTTATTACAAAGACTATGCCAAGTAAAGACGGAAAAGTACAGAAATTAGAAGTTAAAGTAATGAAAGAAGGTTCTATACACCATTACTTCACACCTATAAAGGAACTAGTACTTCTTTTGCCCAAAGAGGAAGACAAGTCTCACAAGTCATCAACTTGATTCAAAAGAATGTTGCTGCCCTCCCCTTTTGAAGATGGTTTTCCTTGTCACAGCCTGGACCTTCGAGACCAGCATCTGCAAGTATTATGTCAATGTTTGCATTGTTCTCCTTTGTTCTTCCCTTCCCTCTTATTTTGCAGATGTTCCTGGGAAAGAATCTTCATTTGCTTATATTTGGACTTGGACTAAAATTTGTTAATAATAGAAATAATAGATTTTGATGGGGAGTGTTATGTTTCACATGATTTGTGATATGCCTTTAAATGTTATATGAGTTCGTTTGTCTCTGTTCCTCCCCTCCCTATAGCTCAGATTCATCCTGTATAGTTAGCTCCACCCTTTGTTCATTCTTCCCAGTAATGCATCTCAGCCACATGTCTCATGGAGTAGATCACATTATGATCTTTTGACCTATCCGATTTTCATTGTTGTAAGATCCTTGCAGTTTATGGATTAAACTTCACAAGATCTACAAGGTGTCATCTGGATTGAATCACTGTCTGTTTATCCAGCTTGGGTTATTGACATCCCAACACAACTAACTGTAAGTTACAGAGATCACACTCTCAATGCTTAGATTGGATAGGCAAAACAGAAGGATCAGTCGATCATCTGCAGAAAGGAAGGATTGGTCGATCGATTGCAGGAAGGATCAGTCGATCGATTGCAGGAAGAGTCGGTTGATCGTTTGCAGAAAGGATCAGTCAATTGATTGCAGGAAGGAAACACCTGTAATTTTACCTATATGTGTATATATATGTACACATATGTTTTATAGAAGTCTTCTTGCAATACCTGTTGACTATGCTGCACACATGAAAGAAACATATTAAAACATGGAGCTGTTGTTGAAGCACTTCCGGTACACCAAGTACAGCTGAAAGATCTGTGGAGATCTAAAAGTAGTGGCTCTGCTGCTTGGAATACGCCTCCGATATACCAAGTGCTGTTGTTACATTTGTGAATGGGACATCCTTGCAAGAGAGTAACATTGCATTTAAAAAATGGCCACGCCCAAAGAATTTGATTGCAGGACAGAAAAGCATGGCACATGTATACAAAAGATAATCTAGCGGGTGGCAGGGATTCTCAGGGCACCAAAATAACCGACACAACTTGTTAATAAAAATGTATACAAAACTTTATTATTACAAAGTTAAAACCTAGATACAGGCCAAGACGTGTTTGTATATCTCTTATCCTGAATAAGATAATAAAGATCCATGCAAAAGTGCATAACAAGAACAATAAATTGTGCATAACCCCAGATCAAGGAGGTATGCATTATTTTATCATGCCCACATGCCTATGCTTGAGAGTACAACAGTGGCACCTGAACTACTTGTTGTTCAAACTCTGCTTTACATAAAGCTCAGACTGATGAAAAATATAATGAAAGTGATGAACAGGGAAGGTGAAGGTTTTTGTTATTTGAGACTGATGTTTCCAAGAATAAACGATCCCAAGATTAAGGAAGACATTTTTCTTGGTCCACAGATCAGAACCGTCATCAGCGACAAGCAGTCTGGCTGACTATTGATGAACACTGCAGCAAGATACACGGAACACTAAGTACAAATGAAAATCAGCAACAAAAGACTTTCAGCATGTCAGAAACCACTTGCCGACCGCCCACAGTATATATATACGTCATTACCTTGACGTTAAATACTGTTGTTATGGCAGCAGCTAGCTGCCATAACCCCAGTATCTTTTTTTTCTGTAGGCAATGTCATCACTTCTGGTTCTTAGGCTTAAAGATTTATTTTTTTTAAAGTCAATGTGTCAAAAAAAAGTTGTTTTTTTTTTACTTTCAAGGGTAAAAGAGAGATCGAGGGTTTTTTGACTCCCGATCTCTCAATAAAGAGGACCTGTCATGCTTATTTCTATTACAAGGGATGTTTTTCCTTGTAATGTGACAAAGTGCAGCGCTAAATCTTTTTTGGTGAAAAGACTATATGTATAAGGTCAGATATTTATCATCTATGTGCAAAATGACATTAAAATCATATTACTAATGTGCAAAAATTGATGATGTAGACCAGTGGTTCTCAACTCCTGTCCTCAGGACCCACCAACAGGCCAGGTTTGCAAGATAACTGAAATACATCACAGGAGATATCAATTGCTGCTAAGTGATTGCAGTATTGTGGTCTTCATCCCCCCAAGGTAATACTTAAAATCTGGCCTGTTAGTGGGTCCTGAGGACAGGAGTTGAGAACCACTGATGTAGACAAATATACAATGAAATGCAAACTATAAAGTACAACTGTTCCAGTATATAAATGTGTCCATAGTATTATTTAAAGTGGTTGTCAACCTGTGACAACCACTTTAGCCTACAGGTAAGCCTAGAATAAGGCTTACCTATAGGTGCCCTGCATATCTCCCAAACCTGCACGGTTCAGGAGATATGCAGTGTTTTGCATGTGCCGGCGTCATGTCGGCACATGCGCAGTGAAGAAACGGCCTCCGTGCCGTTTCTCCACTGACCCTGTGCCGTGACTGGTGGCTCCCGCGCGCACGCGCGGAAGTGATGTCACGCGACTCCGGCCAGTCACAGCGCCGGAGTCGCGGCCCTGGAAGGAAGAGGGGCAGAAGATGGACGCGGCCTGGAGCGGGGACATCGTTGGACGCCGCAGTCTTCGTTTGCAGGTAAGTGGCACATGCACAGTAGCCCATTATGCTTCTATTTTACAGGGTTATATTGAGGAAGTAAACCCAATCTGGGTTTACTTCCTCTTTAATGGAAGATCCTCCAGTTAATAAAGATGTTCTGAGGTAGACAAATACAGAGAAGTTCACAAGTGCAATCCAAAGGAGAAAAAGTTAATTTGTGCAATCCAAAGGGAAGAAGATTTGAGAAAATGGATTCCCAACTTCCATATAACAACACCCGTGCACAAGGGATCCACCACCATTCAATGGAAGCTTACCAGAACAAGTGGACCTAGAAAGGCATACGCCGACTAGGTCAACCAGGCAAGGGGTGTAACACACCAACAATGGAATCTCCATGTCTCTCCTATTTCACACCGATATGGGGTACCCTCTACATCAATAGTGCAATCATCTCTTGTACACGACCAGGGTTTAAGCATCTGTGTGTCTCGTTTGGGCACGAGTATATGTTCAAAAAGAGGAAAGTGTAAGCAGATGGTTCTGCGCTGATGGTTGCAGAATGTGTGGTGGGTAAGTAGAACTGCTGCCCCTACTATTATCACTCCCCTAATAGGGAGTAATAAATGGATGAAATTGATTTGGTAGGTGTGGCGCTGCTCTTATATTTTTAAAAATGCCTGCTACCCTTTTTGCAAGAGGTACGTCGTTATGGCACTATTTGCCTGTGTGGACACTATCAAGTGATAGGAAATAAATAAATGATGCAATATGCAAAATACCAATGGTTCCTATAGGTGCAATTTGATAGTATTAAGATATAAATAAATAAATACTAAATTAAATAAATTAATTAAATTGGTGCTAGAAAATGTGCGTTAATTAATACAATAATCAATAATAAAAATTTATATTAATATAATTAAAAATAAATATGTGAGTTCATATGCTTTCAAAATATTGGTATGTGAAGTTCATATATAGTTGTGCAGAAAAAAAAAGTTTTTTTGCAAATATCCGTTTTAAAAACCCATATAAAGAGTGATCTGTGCAAATTGACTGGTGCTCTTCAGTGCCCGAATATTTCTGCTGCCCCCTAGTGGTAATGAACTCACCAGAGAAATTCACCCCACGAGGAGGTACAACACTTGATTAATAAATCCTCATGTTGGTTACAGGGGCTCTTCTGTGACTTAGTGCTCCCTAGGTGCCCCCTATGGATATGCCCCTTCCCGGGGTACCGCGCTTTCACAGTTGTGCGCCACTGTGCAGCAGGTCCTCCTCTTTCCCGGTCTTTGTCCAATATCTGTGGTATTGCATAGAGTAGCCGCAGTATTCCTCTTCTGGGGTCCCCCGCCAGCGCTCCTGGCTCCTCCTCTTCTCGTTGTACCACGGTAGGAAGTCCCTTCCTATTGTGGCACAGCTACAGCCTCATCCAGAATTCTAACTGATAGCACAGCCCCGGGGGCTCAGTTACAGTTCCGCTCACAGTCCCCAGTCCCTTCCCAGATGTTGCTGTCACTAGCTGAGCAAAGCTGATTGGCCCTGCTCTGATCACATGCACCCTCCCCCCAAAAAATAAAACTATCTAGAAATACACACCAGACTGAGCATGTGCAGGGTGCCTCCAAGGCTCTGTACCAGGACCAGGACAAGGGGTGGGCAGGAGGGCTGGTTGCCTTGGGCGCAATGGTTTATTGCAGGCATGTGGGCGCCCTGACCCTTACACTAAGGGAAGAGAGGGGTGCAGTTTGGCTTCTTTGCCCTCGGCGCTGGGTGGCCTTGTCCCGGGACTGCTCTGTACTATCAGCAGATGGATTGAGGACTGTGAAGGAAGGGGAGGATCAGAGAAGACAGGATCAAACAGCCTTTTTACGCAATGAGGAGGATTAACCCCTTAGGTTCCACAGTGAGTATAATGATCATGGCTCTACTTTGTAAGCAAACAGCATAAATACCTGAATTTGGATTGGTATTAGGCTGGGTTCACATATATACGAATTGGATGCGTTTTTAAGTGCATCCAATTCACATTATATGTGAATGTGACCGGCTTTTAATGGAGCTGGTTCACACATGTGCCGGGCGGCCGAGGCACAGTTTTGAAAAGGATCCTGGGCATTCAGGGAAAAATTAGCACCTGAATCATACCTGAACTGGACTCTGGACTGCAAACCGCAGCCGCAGATATGTGTTTTGTAACCCCTTGTACAGAAGAGCTTATACTAGGAGAGGGAGAAGATGAATAATTGAACGAATCAGTTCTGCAGTGCAAAGAGCATGCTAAGAGGAGGAGAGAGCAGAGTAACAGAGGGAGGAGCTCATTAGGCGGCTGATCCTGCTTTCATTGCCCAATCACAGGCTGGGGGAGGGACAAAGCTTGTAACTTTTCCAGAACTGTAGCAGCAAAAAAAATCAGGTCTGTAAACCTCAGGACTAGATGGGCAGAAATGCCAATCTGTTGGCAGGCAAAACAGCTCTTCTGTACTTAGCCTGGTATTCCCAAACAAACAAAACAATAGTAAAAGAGATACAATAACCCGCCTTGGTCCATGGAAACAAACTTTATATTATAAGGAAGACCCTACATTATACACATCCGACCAGCCTGCCAGTGTTCACTTATACCACCCACATCTTTCAGCCAGAATTCATTACAGCACAGCAAAGCATGGATTCATCCCTGCTATGATAATGTTCCTATTATATGATATTTTACTGCACTATGTCATGTGGGAAGAGGAGAAAATAATATATTGCTCCATAATGCACGCATATTACGGAAAGACATTGAGAAGATTGAAGGGTATTTGCCCGTGATTTGCAGGAGGTACAGCGACACAATGGCACTTCTATAGCAAAAAGCGTCTGGACAAATTCTCCCACTGAGCCTTTTCGTTACAGTTATTAGTGTGCAGGTTCAGTAAATGATTTCTCATCTGATCTGTACGATGCACTCAGAGCAGCCTAAAAATGAGTTATTGATTCGGCGACGTTTTAGATTTAACTTCGACTGCCTAAAAATAAATAAAAGGGATGAAATATGCACTTTCAGCAAAGTATCCTGTTTGATTTAATGGTGAATCAAGGGGAAAAAGGCCATGCATTAAATAATAAGCTAATGTGGGAATAAAAAGGGGTGGTAAATACAAATATAATTAGATTGTGAGTTATGCACGTAGAATACGGAAATTTTCTTTGTAGCAGGATTGAACCGTTCCTCATTTCATTACTTTGTCTCCTTATATAAATTAAGTGGATATAAAGCCTGAGGATTTATTGTGGAATATTGAGATGTGTGGCACTAAGGTATCTTTCTGGGCTTGTCTTGATTTACAACAAATATAAAGATGTCGATGGGCAAATGCAGTGTGTGCCGTGGTGTCTTGAGTTTAGTTTGGTGCTCTGCTGAGATTATTTATGAACTGGGTTTGGTCCGAACCCAGAAATTAGCTGTATTGATGTGCCAATGAGCAGTGAGTGAGAGATTTTCCACTGCATGTATATAGAGGGGTGGGGATCAGTGGCGGCTATTGGTATTTTTGGGGGGGGGTGACAAGCGACCCCCCACCCCCATTGGGTCACGGATGGGGTGCACCCCCCCGGTCAGCTGGCCGGGTCGTGGGCAGCACCCCCCCCGTTAGTCAGTCAGTGCCCGCACTTACCCCATCTCTCCAGGCTACACTCATCTCTTCCCTCGGTCCCCTCCCTCCTCCTCTTGGCAGTCAATCCAATCTCATCTCCTTTCGGCCAAATGGGTGACAGGTCTCATGGCCCACTTCCTGAAGGAGGATCAGTGTGAGAATAGTGAATATTCATTTTCTATTGTCACACAACTGGGTGGGATCGGGGCCCACACTTTTTTGAAGCCTATTAAAGCCTCTGGCTCAAATCATGTGCTTCAAAAAACACTCCCCCATTGGAATACATGCATCTGGCACCCTGTATGTAGATCAGGGGGCCGAATGCATGGATGGGGGGGGGCGGCATCCATGCCCCCCTAATGGACGAGCCGCCACTGGCGGGGATGCTTATATCACCATTGACCTAATATAGCCACATGTCATTGTCCTAATTGGGACATTTGGCCATATTAGGTCAAAGATTTCACATCTATCCCCACCCTTTAGTTTAGTTCATGCAGGTGGGGAATCACTGGCCCTCAGCTCATTGGACCAGTGGGGCTGCGATTGTGTGACAGCTTCCCACAGGTTCAGACGAACTGGGCTCAGATCAGGTATGTATTTGAGCCAAACTCTTTCCACTGGTACACTGGTGAGCACTGATAGGCAGCACTGATGGGCATTGATAGGAGGCACTGATAGATGGCCCTGATGGGCAAGGATGGGCACGGATAGGCAGCACTGATGAGGAGGCACTAACAGGCATTACTGATGGGCACTGATTGCCATCCCTGGTGGGCACTGATTGCCATCCCTGAATTGGGCACTGATTGCCATCCCTGCTGGGCATGGGTTGGCATCCCTGATGGGCACAGGTTGGCATCCCTGGTGGGCACGGGTTGGCACTTGTGGGCATCCCTGAAGGGCCTACACTCATAATCGATGCGCTTATTATCAGCGCAGACCCCCCCCCTGTCAGGAGAGCTGATGATCGACTCACCTCTACTCACACCTTGTCAGAGCAAATAGAGAAAAAGCCGATAAACGACACTTCCTGGTTACAATGTGATTTGCTGTGATTGGACACAGCTGATCACAAGATAAAGATCCTACATCATAGGCTCTTTACCAAGATCGGAGATGCAGCGTGTCACAGCAAAACACCACCCTACCGATCATCATGGGTGCGTGCGAGTGGCTTATCCTGCTGAACGTCATATGATGCCCAGTCAGGATAACTGATCCCCCACTCCGCCGTCATTCTGCTATAGGCCCAGTGGGATGTGGTTAAAGTGAAAGATTGTCACCAGCACACAAAGGTTCTCCAGATTGTGTCCAAAGTTTTGTTTAGCAATCACATCATAGTTACAAAAGGCAATGTTTTGGAGCCTCGCAGGACCACTTCACCCCACCTCCCACTTACTTTGCTCCCAGACTTCCTCTGGCTGAGGAGGAGGGTTTTTCGTTCTATTAGGCCAGTTGAGATGGCTGCCTTAAGGGGCACTCATGGTAGGAACTGTGGAGGGCAGCGCTGAGGCCAGATTACCCACATGGACACTCTGGCCTCAGTACTGTTCAGTAAGACTGAGCATGGTAAAACCAAAGTGAGCTGACTGCCTGTGTGTTGGGCACATTACCGCTGTCACCTCAGGCGGCATCCATCCCCAGCATGCTTCTGTTGCATCGAGTGCGTTATTTAGACAGCTTGGAAGGTGTGAGACAAATTTCTACTTCCTGCACTTCTAGGCCAACTGTTTTTTTGCATTTTATGCTTTCTCCCACCTACTCCAGACAACTGACTAGCCTTATCACACTAGATGGTTCAGATGTCCAAGCCACTGGAGGCACCAGAATGGCTGAGATTGGAGAGGCCAAACACACAGTTTTCTCTGTATGGGTCAGTACACCTACAATTAGAAGACAGAGACACCCTAGCCTTCTAACAGTTTGGGCCTGGGTATATGGAGCTACATTGGGTGAACTATAAGTACACAGGACAATATTCCACTGGCTAGGATGCACAATTTGTTTAGGGACAACAAAGACTAGAGCCAAACCATATTAAACTGGAATATAGGGCAGTAACCTGGAACATTTAAAGTAGAATTCCTGCCTAACCATACTATTCTTAAAATATCCCCTTCTCCTGCTACCTATGCTGCCTAGTGCCTACCCTATGCATAAGGCTGCTTTCACACTGAAAGTGCCGGCCGTTCGCGGTAAAGCGCTGTTGCTTTTAGCTGAGATTTACCGCTTTTTAAGCATCACTTTTCAGCCACTTTTCAGATGCTTTTCAGCCGCTAGCGGGAGCTTTTAATGCCCAAAAAGGGATTAAAAACGTCAGTTTTGCAGCGCTTTGAAAGCGCTGCCCATTCATTCCAATGGGCAGGGGCGTTTTGGAAGTGCTGTATACAGCGCTTCCAACCCGCCCCAAAGATGCTGCTTGCAGGACTTTTTGGAGCATCCCCCAAGCGCACCACCCCAGTGTAAGGAGACACACTGCAATGAATGAATTCGCAGAGGCTATTACTAGCCCTAAAGCGCCTGAAAACCCCCACAGTGTGAAAGGGGTCTAAAAGATTTGTATAATAATTTTTTCAGCCCACACTGGTCCAGTCACTTGATCCCGCCGCTCTGGCTCCCCTGTGTCAGGGAGTGCTCCACAATGGATGGGAATTCAAGGATCGTTGACATCACCCATAGGCTCCCATAAACAAGCCTTTATCAGCGATCCCTCCTCTCCCCTGCAGCAGCCTGGTCACTGACACAGGGAAGCCAGAGCTGTGGGATCATGCGATCAGACCGGAGCGAGCTGAAAGAAGGTAAGTATACAGATCTTTTTTACATAGGGAAGGCAGGAAAGGTAGCAGGAGGAGGGAGGGGTTAGTTTTAAAAACAGTTATGGTTAGGCAGGAATTCCACTTTAATACAGGAAAACTTAAAGCGGAACTTCACTCTCTCAATCATATTGACTATTTTTAATTCCTATTCTGCTAGTGTAGAGCACCCCACATATGAGCCATGTCAGGAACCATGAATCAGACTGAGAAAATGCAGTAAAAATCACACTTTTTAATGTAATGGAAAAATGGTACAAATAGTAAATGTAGTCAAAACATAACCAGGGTATGGTAGCCAAAGCGTCAGAACAAGCCAGTAAATCAGGAAGCCAGAGATCAGCATAGTCAGAGGCAGCAGACCAGGAACCAGAAGGGATGTCAGCCAGGCAAGTCTTCAACAGGAACACAGCAGAGAGTCTCCAGATATGTTTGACCAAGGCGAAGGCACGAAAGGAATCAACCAGGCAGTTTAAATAGTCAGAAGGGACTGACTGTAGGCTGGACTGACGAGCAGGAATTGATCACCAGGTGAGCCACTGTGGAACGATAAGTATTGGCAATTACCCGACAGCTGAGCACTGAGAAGGGAGGGCTGAGAACCCAGCCCTGACAAGCCGCTAGTGAATAGGGATCCCCCACCCTGCACAATCAGGCACACTGAATTTTCACATGCATTCTTAAGACAGGAATCAGTCCAGCAACTTTGTTTTGTATTTTATTGGGGGTATTCAACTTCGATGCTGATGGGGTAATTATGGGATGCCCACTTGACTGGAACAACTCTTTAGGGACACTTTCCTGTATACAGTTTATTTACACACTTCTCAGCTTCATATAGCACATCACTTGCTTGTAGAACAATATCACAGATCCAGCTGGCTCACTGTTAGTTAATCTGACAAAAGGCAACTGTCAGATGCAGCAAAGGCTCTTTACAGGCAGGGACTGTGGGCCCCTTAGTTGTGTAGCAAAAGTCAGTGTTCAGCTTCCATCCCTGTGGCTACTGATCCCAGCACCACCTCTTCAGGCACAGCCAGACCGCCTGGCTGCCACTGCCTCTCTCACTAGCCCTCCTGGCTACTTCCCACAGTCTTGCCAGACTGATCACTCACCTGCCTTATTGACTAACTTCTCCTTGCAGATCTCGCAGACGTGTTGACTGTCTCCTGCTGTCCTCACACCTACTCCCTTGCATCCAGGACAGGACTCCTCCGTGTGTTGTAGAGCACCCTCCAGCAGCTGAGCTCCCAGGCTTGAGGTCACCCCCAGACTAAGGGGCAGTCTCCTGGGTTTCCAACAGCCTCCTCAACCCTTCATCTCCAATCTTCCACCCAACAATACTACTGTTCCTACTGGTCTGACCCTGAGTATATAAAAGGTGCCCACCCTCTGCCAGCTCCGTTGCCAAGGATTGGCTGGGGCCTTCCTCTATACTGCAGGCAGTTTCTCCTAACCTCCCTCCCATTTTTCTGGAAACTTCTCCAAGGTTCCAGCAAGTAGGGGGAGGTACCAGAGATGCTGCCTGATGAGTCACCCAGCCTCCCTGAGTCACTCACCCTGATTTAGATTAAACACAGACTTGACTGGCAGCCACGTTTCACAATTTAATATACAGATGTTATAGCGCTCAGCCAATCCAGTAGGAACAATCAATTGGGAAACAGTGAGTTTCTAGACACATATAATCAACCCTGAGAGAGTTCATGCAAGTCAGGAATGACTGAAGATGATTGGATAGGCTCAGAGTCCGCAGATAAATTTTGAGTAAATTCTGTAAATCAGTTCCATAAAACAAGGATAAGATATTCTCCAGTCTTGTTAGGATGGAAGCTTACCAGATTTCAGATATAGTAGAGCGTTGGACCATTCACCAGGTGCCAAGGTATGTACTGAAGAGTAGATGGTATATCCTGCGTTCCACCAGGGATTCTCTTATGGTTCCTGTGAGGGTGGCTCCTATGGGAACTGGATCTCCGGATGGGTGTCCTCCACTGTGTAAGGAACGTCACACATAAAAACATAAAAACGAACCAAATCTAGCACACGAAAGGGTGCTACAATAGCATTAGTAAATAGATAGCAAAGTGTATCATCATTACTTGAGTTTAGCTATTTTTATATTTCCAGGCCTAGGCAAATAATGTCATACATCCCAGGAGTCTTCATGGACATTTTTTTTCTTTCATCTTGAGGAGGGGTGGAGGGGTTTTCTCAGCTAAGCACACTCTCCTGCATGCATGTCTGAGCTAAGGGCAGATGGATTCTAGGAAGTAAATGCTACATGAATCATCCGTCCTTACTCCAGATGGTCATGGCCAGAAATGCTAGGGGGATGTTTTTCAAGGTGAGTTCTCAAATAATTCATGGAGACATGGATGGATGGATGAGTTTGCTTGGAATATTAAAAATTATTAAACAGCGTCTTTGGTTTGTGCTGCTCAAATGCAGTGTAGTCCCACCCTAAATTCCACTTAAACACAGGAATATTAAATGCAATGGGGTTGATTTACTAAAACTGGAAAGTGCCAAATCTGGTGCAGCTGTGCATGGTAGCCAATGAGCTTCTAACCTCGGCTTGTTCAATTAAGCTTTGATCAAAAAAAAAAAAAACTGGAACCTGATTGGTTTCTATGCAGAGCTGCACCAGATTTTGCACACTCCAGTGTTAGTAAATCAACCCAGATAGTTTATAGAGCTGCCAGAATAAAATGCCTATAATAAAAAATAAAACAAACATAACAATTTTTTTCCTGGTCAATAAAGCAAAAGTTCACATCTAAGCAACAACTTTTATACCACTGTGATATTCCAACCAATTTGTATGCTGCACTCAACCCCACTTGTGACTCTTTCACTCATATGCACCCAGATAGCAAGTAATTATGCTGGAAGTTTTACAATGACTTGCTAAGCTATTGCTAGACATGCCAGGCTTCACAAGTTTGTTGCACAATTGCAGCAAGTCCGCATTGCATGAGTCTTTCTTTGGAAACATTCTACATGTCTGCTGAAAGTTCTGGTTCAGTTATGTTGTGCAATAATCATTCCTCCACAGGGGTCACTGTGGCTCAATTTTCATGCTGTAGACTTGCAGAGCTCTTGCTGTAGACTCAGCGCTGCAACTTTGCTCTTGCTAGAGGCTTGGCACGCAAATTTGCTACAAATTGTAAAAGTGTCAACTAGAACTTGCGCTTCAAGTGCTCTGCAAGTGTACAACTTGCCAATGAAAATGTGCAGCAAGTTAACATGATTTACAGTTCAACACTGCCACAAATGTGTGGCAAGTTATCCTTGCTATCTGGGAAAAGACATTTACCAAAAAGGAATGACTTCAAGATTAAAAAGGTCATATGTGTTTTTTACTCCAAATATCTTGAAACCACCTTTTGTTTGTGGGTCATGCTTCCATTATCAAGTGTGCTGTCCTGGGCCCTGCTGCCTCCCTCAGTTCTCTTTGGGTAGATAGTGGTGTGGAGTTGTGTATATTTCTAAATAGAGGGACAAGGATGCTTTATTGGAATATGATCTTTTGTCAGAGGCGGAATCGCAGAAGAGCTTGCACATCTGTCAACACTCAACAGAGCCACACTAATTTGCGCAGAAATGCATGCAGACGTTGTGTGTGGGTACGCACACACATGCATTGGCATGGCTTAGAACCTTAGCGCGGAATCATGCATGCTTGTGCTCCATGGCGCACACAATGCTTGGTGCCCAGTGGCCTATTTAAAGCCAGCAGTCTGGTCCACAAGTTGCTGGATGATCGTCAGCCCCCTGTGTGTTCCTGTGCTCCTGTGCAGGGCTGGCCCAAGACATTTTGCTGCCTGGGTCCAAGGATCAAATGCTGCCCCCCCCCCCAAAAAAAAAAAAAAATCAAGCATCCCCCCGCATCCATTATAATCTGTGATAATTAAAACTAAAATTAAGTTTATCAGGAAATCAGATTTACATGCAACAGCACCTTGTCTATATGCAAAATTATATTACATACCATTATGTTCAATTCCAAGGGGCGGGCTAGGGTAGTATATGGGAAGGTTAAGATGGTATATGGACAGTGGTATTAGTGGCAGTGCTGGTGGGGG
>BLSH010217607.1:3281993-3306510 GCA_018402905.1 Glandirana rugosa
TGTCAAAACGTACAAACGGGACCTGCGATCTAATGGAACAGGGTCGTGACTAACGTGGTACACCGTGATAACGTGAAAAAACGTGTTAATGTGACTCGTTAATCAAACAATGGCGTATTCATTATCCCTTAACAGTAAAATAGTACTTTAAGTGTAAAATAATATAAATAACATGTAACGTGAACAATAAAATTAAGTAGTAATAAAATTAATTTTAAAGTTACAATAGTGTTATTCTAACAATATTAAAAAAAAACAGTAAATTTCCCCAACATTTCTGTCGTCCTGTACCGGGGCGGGGGGCGAGGGCACAGTGACTTAAACTTACTGTCGTCACCCTCGATAGTGCCACATGGTGCAATCAGTGCTGGGACAAGGTAATCTAGCGTCCAGGGCAAACATGCAAAACTGTGACCCCCCCCCAAGATGTATGTGTCAGCAACCCCCCCCCAAAAAAAAATAGCACCAATCTGCATGCTTTCCATCGAAGCATAAATGTCCCCTCCTTCCAGTACAAATCCTCTTCCCTTGCTGAAATCCACCAGCACAATCCCCCCCCCCCCCCCCAAAAAAAATCACCTCTCCTAGCACAGATCAAATTATCTCTCCAAGTACGCAACCCCCCCTCCCCCCCGCCACTACAAATCCCCACTACTAGCACAAATCCCCCCATATTCCCCTCCTAGCACAATTCCCCCCCCCCCCAACAATTTTCCCACCCTAGCACAGATATGTCTCCCCCCATTAATTTCTACTAGCACAAATACCCCCCCCAAAAAAAACGCTCCTAGGACAATTTCCCTTCCTCCCTCTACATATCACCTCTTCTAGCACAAACCCCCAAAACACCCCCTCCTAGCACAAATCCTCTTCCCCCTACCCCCTTCCCAACAAATCACCCTAAAACACCACTCCTAGCACATCCACCCTAAATTTCCCCTCCTAAAAAAATTCTTACTGCCGCCCCCCAAAAATGTTAGGACCTGAGCACTTTTTGCGATTCAGCGCTGCATCGCTTCAACTGACAATTGCGCAGTCGTGCGACGTTGTACCCAAACTAAATTTGTGTCCTTTTTTTCCCACAAATAGAGCTTTCTTTTGGTGGTATTTGATCACCTCTGTGTCATTTATGATCACCGCTATAAACAAAAAAAGTGCGACAATTTGGCAAAAAAAGAACAAATTTTCTTACTTTTTGCTAAAATACAAATCTTACCAAAAAAAAATATATATAAAAAAACATTTTTTTTCATCGGTTTTGGCCGATTTATTTCTTCCTCATATTTTTGGTGAAAAAAAATCGCAATCGGCGTTTATTGATTGGTTTGCGCAAAAGTTGCCGCGTTTACGGATGATGAGAATTCATTTCTGGGGTTTTTTAATTTATTTTTATTTTTTTTACTAGTAATGGCGGCGATCTGTGATTTTTAGCGGTACTGCGATATTGCAGCGGACATGTCGGACCATTTTGACACTTTTTTGGGACCAATGACATTTATACAGCGATCAGAAATGTAAATGTCCACTGATTACTGTGTAAATGTCATTGGCAGTGAAGGGGTTAACCTGCAGGGGGTAGTGAAGGGGTTAACTGTGTTCCCTAGGCGTGTTCTAACTGTGGGGGGCTGGACTGTTATGGGCATAAGAGATCTAACTGATCCCAGTGACAGGGATCAGTACATCTCTTTTGTCCCCACTGACAGAGCGGGGAACCGCCCCGTTCTTTTGCTCTGGCTGCCCATCGCGGCTCGCCGGCGGACATCGGGTCTGCCCGAGCCACGGGCACACACCTCCGGAGTGCAGCGGGCATGCGCGAGCGCGCCCCCTAGCGGCCACTCCGCAAATCACAGTTTATTTACAGCGATTTGTGGGACACGTCCACACTGCCACAGTAAATATACTGTGCGCGGTGTGGAAGTGGTTAAGGTTTACAGTAGAGCAGGTTAGCACAGGTATGCTTTAAGTCCAGAATCAAGCCGATTCAAATTTTCATTGTGAGACATTAGCTGCAAGGGCCAACTGATGCTGAGGGACCCCCTAAGGACTTTTTGATTTTAATGGAAGTTTTTACGCCTGGATTAGTCATTATAATCATGCCTAATCTCCCACGGTAATGAAAGATAAAGATTTAATCGCTCATTACGCTACAGTAGGAACTGCTGATATGAAGCAGCGTAGGTGAATTAACCGTTACTGAAAGACATTTGTTGCTTGGGGTCATGGAAGCTTGGTTATCGGTTCTTGTCTCAGTGCTCATTTACAGAGATAATGACTGGGCACAAGGAAGCTCTCAGTCACAGAGCGCTGCCCAGTGACCCATAATCAGTTCTTTTTTAAATAGATATAAATAGGAGGGGTCACTGAAAAGACTGCGGCCTAAAGAGGAAGGGGTTGTGTCAGAATCCATGGTGCAAGTTACTTTTCTACTGGAGACAACACACCGCTACCACCAATGTTCCACTGAATTGATCCCAGTGTATGTAAACCCTAATAATACACATATATATATATATATATACTGTATATATATGCTTCTGTTAACCACTTCACCTCCGGAAGATCTACCCCCCTTCATGGCCATTTTTTGCGATACGACACTGCATTACATTAACCAGTTCCGGACCGCGCACCACACATATACTGCGGCAGGGTGGCCCGGCTGCACGAAACAATGTACCTGTATGTTGTTTGCACCTCCTGGCCTGGGGCACGCGCGTGTGCCGCCGGCGACCCGCTCCCCCTGTATCCAATCACAATTGTCAGTTAAAGTGGTTGTAAACCCTTTACAACCACTTTTACCTACAAGTAAGCCTATAAGCTTACCTATAGGTACCGAGAATATCTACTAAACTTGCATAGTTTAGGAGATGTTCATTGTATACGCTTGCGCCAACGTCAACGGCGCTAGCGCACTGAAGAAATGGGCCGCTTGGTGCTGTTTCTAGAGGGCCGCGCCGTTACCGACAGCTCCCGCGCGCATGTGCGGAAGTGACGTTGTCGCGGCTCCGGCCAATAACAGCGCCGGAGCCACGAACCCGGAAGTAACTATGGGTGTAAGATGTCGGCACTGTAGTTGGAGTGCCAAATCCGATACAGGGCTTCGTTCTAAGGTAAGTATTTCATAATGAGCTAGTATGCAATGCATATTAGCTCATTATGCCTTTCTTTTGCAGGTTTTCTTGCGAAAAATGGCATGGTCATTAAGGGGTAAAACCTTCCGGGGCTGAAGTGGTTAACTGACAATTGCGCGGTCGTGCGGTGCTGTACCAGAATAAAATGTATTTCCTTTTTCCCCACAAATAGAGCTTTCTTTTGGTGGTATTTGATCACCTCCGTGTTTTGATTTTTTTAATAAACAAAAAAGACTGACAATTTTGACAATATTTTTTACTTTCTGCTATAAAACACATCCAAAATTTTTTTTTAAAAATTCAATATCTTCGTGAGTTTAGGCCAATATGTATTCTGCTACATAACTTTGGTAAAAAAAAAAACAAAAAAACAATAAGCGTATAATGAGTGGATTGATTGGTTTGCGATCAGCAACTTATAGCGGGACTGCAATATTGCGGAGGACAATCGGACACTAACTGACACTTTTGAAACTTTTTGGAAACCAATAACACTAATACAGTGATCAGTGCTAAAAATATGCACTGTCACTGTACTAATGGCACGGGCTGGGACGGGGTTAACATCAGGGGCGATCAAAAGGTTAACTGTGTGCCTAGCTTGTTTTTTTCTGAACAGGGTTGGAGGTGCTTTTACTACAGGAAGACATGAATCCTTGTCCCTGCATTGCAGGAAGATCGATGGGTGCTGACGGACATCGTGATTATACACAGCTGGAGCAAGCCGCTGGTGGCACGCCTTTGCACCCACTACTTGGAAGTGCAGGATTACATATATATATATATATATATATATATATATATATATACATATATATATACGTGATCCTGCGTACAGCGGTCACCCTGTAGCAATATATCTGCTATAAGGTGGTTGGCAAGTGGTTAAATATACCAAATATTATTTGTTTAACAAGTGCAAAAAATACCTGTTTATTCGGCCAGGAATAGTCATCCTTTGTGGCCGTGGCGATGTAAGCCGGAAGTGGGAGCAGGTACCTGTTAAAACCAGGTGCCTGCTCCCTCTCCCCCCCAAAAGGTGCCAAATGTGGCAGCGGAGGGGAGGAGGATGCAGATAAGCGGAACTTCCCCTTTTGGGTGGAGCACCGCTTTAATGTTCAGATGTGCAGGATTAGAGAGGTGAGGGGTTAATTATAGGTCAAATGGAGATAGCATTGAGTATAGAATAAAATCTCCTTGTGGCCGCACATTGAAACGATCCCATAAATCTGTAATGTGTGGCAATCTCAACCTGGGCTTCAACCAGGTCATGCCCCCAACATATTTCGCTCCTTCCCTTGGAGCTTAATCATGATTCAGTTCTTCTATACTCAATGACGGTAGGAGCTGGGACGAGCTTCCTCCCAAGCCAGCACTCACAGCAGTGGATACTGAGGACTTGCACCCCTTCTAAAGCCTGAGCGGCTCACATACAGGGTCTCTTTGGGTCACATAGGATGTAGCTCGTGTAGGAGAGGAGGGGGGGGCATGAAGGGGTTAAAAATAAAGATATTTGTGTCACTGCAACAGAATTAATCGCTCAGCAGCTGCAGCCACTGATCCAATAATTTTGTGCCCATTTAAAAGTCCTGAGATCTGGTCTTTCTTCTTCCCCTGTTGTAAGGGGAAGGATCAACACTGTAACTAGTACATGTAATTACTGTGATGTCCAATCACAGTGATTACATGGTGCCCAGCCTCTTGGATCATCTAGTTACAGCATGGGTGTCAACAGTGGCGGGACTACCAGAGTAGCAACAGTCGCACTTGTGACTGGGCCCTGGCATTCCCGCCAGTGTCAGGGGGCCCCAGCAGGGTTGCTAGTTGCATGGCTCTGAGCGGAGAGCATCCCTCTCATACAGCTCAGAGCCTGCATTGAATGTTCTCCCTCCTTCCTCTCTCACCCAGGATGGGAGAAGATACAGCCGATCTGCTCATCCCCCCCCCCCCCAGCCGTTCCCCTGTGTGTGTACAGCGGGAAGTCAAGTGTGAAGATAACGAGCTCACACTTCCCATGGGAACACACAGGAGGAGAGCAGCGGGAGAGAAGGAGCAGGTTGGCTGTCTCCTCTCCATCCCGTGTGAGAGAGGAAAGAGAGAGAACATTCAATGCCAGCTCTGAGCTGTATGAGAGAGACGCTCTCAGCTCAGAGCCGTGCTGAAGAGGCATGCGGCATTCATGAGCACCGATAGGCTGCACTAATGGGCACTGATAGGTCGGATTGATGAGCACTGATAGGTGTGATTGGTGAGCACTGATTGGAGGCACTAATGGGCACTAATAGGTGGGGTTGATGAGCACTGATAGGTGGCACTGATGGGCACTGATAGCCAGCATTGATGGGCACTGATATGCTACACTGATGGGCACTGATAGGATGCATTGATGAGCACAGATAGGTGGGGCTGATCGGCATTGAGCACTGATAGGCAGCATTGATGGGCACTGATATGCTGCACTGATGGGCATTGATAGGTGGAATTGATAAGCACTGATAGGCGGCACTGATGAGCACTGATAGACAACACTGATAAGCTGCACTGGTGGGCGGCATTGATGAGTATGATAGATGGTACTGATAGGTGGCATTGATGAGCACTGATAAGCGGCACTGATGGGCACTGATAGGCAGCACTGATAAGCTGCACTGGTAGGCAGCATTCATGAGCAATGATAGGCGGCATTGATGAGAACTGATAGGCAGCACTCATAAGTTGCACTGATAGGCGACATTGATGATCACTGATAGGTGTAGATTATGATTAAACGCACTCAGTTTCGTGAAACCCATTCATCTTTTTGTTTTTTGGCTCATCATCTGCATGTTTGTGGTCTCACATTGGATGCAATATTTACCATCTATGCTGTTGCAATAAAGTTGACTTTTTTTCCTCTACTCCTGGAGTGCTGTCTATACCTTCTTTGGATTCATTGACTTTGAGGTTCACGGACCGGACATGCACCATAGTAGTGAGTTTATCCAGTTTCTCGCCTGGACTATAACACTGACAGGTGGCACTGATGGGCACTGATAGGTGGCACTGATGGACACTGATAGGTGGAATTGATGAGCACTTGAGCACTGATAGGTGCCACTGATAGGCGGCACTGATAGGCAGCATTGATCAGCACTGATAGAAGGCACTGATAGGCGGCATTGATGAATACTGATAGGCGGCACTGATAGATGGCACTGATAGACGCCATTGATGAGCACTGATAGGTGGCACCGATGGGCACTGATAGGTGGTACAGATGGGCACTGATGGGCACCAATAGGCAGCACTGATAAGTGATGATAGGTGCCACTGATAAGCGGAATTGATGGGTACTCATGGGTGGCATTGAAGAGCACTGATAAACAGCATTGATGGGCACTAATAGGCGGCATTGATGAGCACTGATAGGCTGCACTGATGATCAGGGCACTAATTATCAGTGTAAACAATTTACTGACATTGTTGCCAGTTAACGGCTCTCCGTTCCTCACACACACACAGCGTGGGAGGAAAGGGCTGCCGATAACCAGCAAGTCTGTTAACATGTGATCAGCTGATCACATGGTAAAGGGACACTGTGATTGCGCTGGATGCAAGTTTCAGGAGAAACATGGGAGGTGGGTTCTGGGAGGATGTCCATGGACACCCTCCCGAATTTGGAAGCCCGGGGCTCAGATGGAAGGGGGGAGGGTCAGGGGGGTCCATTATGATTTCTTGCACTGGGGCCCTGAGAGCTCTAGTTATGCCTCTGGGTGTCAAACTCTATTTCATTGCGTGCTGCATCAGCATTATTGTAACCCCCAAAGGGCCGGTTCATACTGGGGTGTGCTATGTACAGAGTGCAGAGTTCAGGAGTGTGTTATGTACAGAGTGCTGAGTCCAGAATAACGCTACATACAGAGTACACATGGTAATTGTTTATACTACAAAGTGATTTAGGAAATAATTGTTATCCATTTATGGTTTCATATCCATTTTCATAGACAAATGCATTTTTAAAGTCCCTCTTGCCCCCCGCCCTGTTAATTATGATTGTCAGAATATTATGAAGACCTCAGATTCAGTCACCTGGACCTGAACCATTGATGGACATTCTTTTAAGCCACCAGCATTAATTGCTTTAGCTTTGGCTCAACAGCCTGAGTTGTTGACAGTATGTCAAGAGGCTTAACTGAATTCTTTAAATTATTAATTTTCTCTTCCTAGTAACAAACATTATCGCAGGTACTTAAGCTTTTAGAGCAGGTGTTTCATTGCGTTAATGCTGCCATCAGGCAATTGCGTCTGTAATGCCATTTAAGGAACATTCACTGTCTGATTTCTTTAAAGCTGAATTCCAGGCAAACAGTTACATACACAGATAGAATATACTGTAGATAAGGTAGCTGTTTATCCTGCCAGGGGTTTCTATTTCTGTCTATCCAGTCCTAAGATTTACACAGCGTTAGCACACAGCACAGCCAGGTGGATGATACTACCTAAAGTGACAGAACTTCCACCACAAGCAGCTGCCTGGATAGTGGCAGACTGATGAGGTCATCCCTCTGCTCACTGTACTCTCTCTACCTATCAACACGTTGCTTTGTAAGACATTTAGATGCAGCACACCTGATTTGCTTCCAATCCTGCCCCTCTCTCTTACAACAACCATGATGAATTTGCATTAAACAATACACATAATAATGTATTAATGAATACAGAGCTGCAATATTTTTCTTTTACATCTGCCTGGAGTTCAGCTGCTGGGATAAGGCCATCCAGCTCCCAGAGCAAAGATACCAAACTGTGCCCCCCTTCCCTTAGGGTTAGGGTCAGGGCGCCCCCATTCCTGCAATAAACCATTTTCCCCAGGGCAGCCATTCCTCCTGCCCACCCCATGTCCCGGCCCTGGTTAGAATTGAACCTTCAAATATATACATGGAGAGCATCCATACCCAGAGGGCACTAGTCAGAATATTATGGTCCCCTGATGTTCTTTTGTTGGTAATCCTATACTTTGGAAACTCCTTTTGGTTTACCTGGTTGTGATTCCAATAAGCTGCCATACTGCCATAAAGCTTCTACACACTGCCATCTCCTTGCTTTATCTTCTATACAGAAAGCCGAGTGTATCATAGTTTCTGACCTAACAGGCCCACAAACTTCTGATCATTGACATCCATCAACCAGTGGTTCCATAAGCATCAAGAGATAAGCAGTGCTGGCAGATGCCATTTGGTGTTCCTCATCTTGGAGAGAACATTAGTAATCAGGAGAAGTTCTCTAAGCCAATAGGGCTGGGGGTCTCTCATAGACTCAATATCCATCAGTAATGCATTATGGAAATTGTGCGTATTATCTGAAGATTTTGAGCAGCAGGTCCACCATAAGAAGATGCATGCAAATTGTTCATCCCAAGACCTCCTGCTCTTTAGCTCTTTACCTCCCTTGTCACCTCCACCCATGCTCTCCTTCCGGACATCTCCAGAGCCTTTCCCATCCTATGAAACTCCCTACC
The DNA here is from genome assembly GCA_018402905.1 of Glandirana rugosa. Taxonomy (NCBI): domain Eukaryota; kingdom Metazoa; phylum Chordata; class Amphibia; order Anura; family Ranidae; genus Glandirana; species Glandirana rugosa. The sequence goes on from BLSH010217607.1 coordinate 3,290,622, forward strand.
CCAATCTGTGCTAATATTTCCTACTCTGTCCAATAACTTTTAGCTGAAAACCCTTCTCTTCAGAGAAGCCTATGCTGCCCCTACCTAACAACTGTGCTTTTATTTTCTCCATCAGCTCATCCCCCACAGTTGTTACATTTTGTATCACTTGACCCTTCCTTTCTAATTGTAAGCTATAAGGAACAGGGCCCTCTGATTCCTCCTGTATTGAATTGTATTGTAACGGTACTGTTTGCCCTCACGTTGTAAAGCACTGCGCAAACTGTTGGCATTATATAAATCCTATATAATAATAATAATAATAAAAATAATAATATAGCCAAAATCGTAAAAGTACAACTATGGCCAGGCTTTTCAAATATATATAGTATTCTTAACAAACAGTAAGTAACCTTTAAAACATTGCCTTGCTGACCTCTGTAGCTGCATGCACTCTGGAGCAATTCATCCTTAAAATTCATGAGAAGCAGTGCTCTTGTCCCCCCCCCCCCTTCCTGTGCACCTGCTCTGTGTTTGCAAAGTCACTACTGGGAGGGGGATCAAATTGTCTTTGCCGTAAATTTGGAGGATGAATTCAGATACAAAGTTTGGCAATTATTTGTTTTAAAGTCCAGCTCTAGAATTAGTCCCCCCTGTCCCCAGAAGTCCCCTATAATGTTTTGCTTTTTTATAGTTATCTTTTTCAGATTTCTTCAGGCTGGTCACTGTTTGCTTTTTTACAGTATGCAGTGCCTCTTTCAGGAGGTGGCCACGACAACCATTCATTCATAGTATGCCCTTAGTCTTTCAGGTTGAATGATGCTGGCAGAGGCATAACTAGAACCTTCATGATGGGCCCCCCTGGCCCCCGACTGGGGCCCTTCCCACTGATCCTGGGGCTCTTTATTCCCTTTGTGGGACCCTTTATTATGGTCCTGCAGCGGGCCACCTTCCTGCCATCTTTGTGATCCTGGTGTCAGTAGTCTTTTATTTGTGTTTTATTTTTTTATTTTTTTTACCATTATATTTAATTTTTTTTACAATTTTATTTTTTTATTATTTTTGTACATTTTTTTTTAGAGCTCCCGGAGGGCTTTGGTGAAATATCAGGGGTCTAAACAGATCCCTGATGTCTCACTTTTGAGACATAGAAAGTGACCGAGGACAGATTAATCGGTCCCCTTCTCTGCAGCCTCAGCTGAATAGAATGAATGAACAGGAATAGCTCTGTACAGAGCTTCCTATTCATTTACAAACTGAGGCATAGTAAACACAGTTTACTATGCCCCAGCTATGAATGAATAAAAAACAAACGAAAAACAATCTGTAATTGGTACCGATCATTAAGACAAGGAAGGGGCTGGTAAATGTGTCCGCTCTCCATCTTGACAGATCCCCGGTGGCAGCTGGCAGGAGGTGAGAGAAGGAAACTCGGCAGCGCTGCGAGGGGGGCCAGGAAAGCACACACAGATCTGGGGCAGCAGGATAGGAATAGGGAAGTGACAGGAGCTGCATGCAGAGGAACCGATGCCCTCCATTTCTCTCCTGCAGCCACTGAATGTCTGCAGGAGGGAGAGGAGGAGAAACAAGCCTTCAGCGGCTAAATGGAGGGATCATTTCCTCTAGATGACGCTGCCCCCACTGTCTTCCTATCCAGGTATACAGGAGGTCCACACGGGCCCCTGGAGCATGGGGCCAGGTCGCCATGGCGACGCCTGCGACCCCTGTATGTACGCCCCTGGATGCTGTTGTTATCTAACCCAGAAGATTGAGGGCATCTTGTAGTGGAATTGAAGTACTATGATGAATAGAAATACTGAATATTGCACCATGAGCTGCTTTTTCTCACCTGTCTGTGGACTTTAAAGCTTATTTACTGCTGGTTAATTGTGTAAAAATTTGAATGTCCAAAGCCCGGCCAATGTCTTATTTTAAAGGAAATTTATACTGTTTCACTATCCGATTTGGTGCCCACAAATGCAGTGCATTTGCAATCTGCTTTTGGGGTGCCGTTAACAATGTATTGGCACCCGCAGCAGATCACAAAGGCAGTGCATTTTGAATGCAGTACAGGAAATGCTCATGTAAAGCACCTTTACCGCAATGCGTTCTGGTGCGAACTGGATCTGAAAAATCGTTTTTTTGAAAATATACCTTCTTCAGTCTCTTTTAGCTAGGTAAATATTTCATATACAGTACATAAATTATTTTTACCCTTTTGCGGTGATCAGGTGGTGAGTGCAAATTTGGCTGAGATAGTTGGTTTCCTGTTGTGCTGAACAAATCTGAATAGCGAGATCTTCAGGCTTAAAATGTATTTCCACTTTTGCAGCCAAACTGAGATGACATTTATGTTATCATTGGTATATGATCCTAATCACAGCATCAATTGAAAAAAAAAAATTGCTGCTCACATTTTGTTCTTTTCTGAAAACTCCAAAAGCTTTCTATGCTACTGTTGTCACGCAGCTAATAAAAAAAGATACCCTCCCCCCAACTTTTCATCATCATCATCATCATCATCGCATAGCGGGAATGAGTGTGGAGAGATTTGCATGCAATTTTGCATGTCGCATAGGGCCAGCCCATTCACTTGAATGGGCTGCCCTATGTTCTTTTATTGCCGGAAAAGAAGCTTCTGCTCCTTTTTGAGCAACAAGCTTAACAAAAATATAAAAGGCACGGTTGCTGCGTGACAGTCGTGGCAGAATCGCATCTCATTTGGGATGCCATTAAGGGATAATGGCATTCAAATGCACATTGAGTTTTATGCAGCGATCACCAAGCTATTTGGAATTGAGGTAAATCTGGCCGCGATTCCCCATTGCAAGGTGTGAATGCAGCCTTAGAGTTAGCTAACACAAATGTGATTCACACAAAAAAACTGAATAAAACAAAATTAATACAGCACTCTATACTGTATATAGGCATAACCCGATATCCATATACAATTAGACTTATATATATAGCTATATCCTTTATAAATATTAGGGTTTCACCAATACCAATACTGGTATTGGTATCTGTGCCAATACCGAGCATTTGTATGAGTACTTATACTCGTGCACATGCTCCAATGCTTAATTTGATACCTCCCTTTCCTGTTGTACTGGGCTGGAGTCTTCATCGTAGCAGGGGGAGACGGGCAGCCTCACAGATGATCTGGGGGCAGTTATAAGCACCAATCTCCTTGTGTGGCTTTCAATGAAGCAGCTGACAGCCGCTTCTCCTCCTCTCCCTCCCACAGCTGTCAGCTGCTTTATTGTAAGCTATACAGGGAGATTGGTGCTTATAACTGCCCCCACTGCCACACCGATCACCCCTGATTGTCCCCCGTGTCTCCTCCGGCTCCTCCTCCAGCTCCCAATGTCCTTCTCTGACTCCCCGGGTCCTCCCAGTGTTTCTCTGGCTCTCCGGGTCCTACACCCCCCCCCCCCCTTATCCTGGATCTCTCAGGATGGATGAAGAGCGGAGGAAGGAGTCGGTAAATATGTCATGTACCAGCTCCTACCTTTTCTGAATGAACAGACAGTGATCACTGTCCATTCATAACTGATCACAATAACTAGGGTTACCACCTCATACCTTTAATTTAACACATATGAATTACTCAGGTTCTCAGGCTAATTTAATGCAGGTAAGGCAACCAATTGAGTTTAATTACCACCTTAATCAGCCAGAGAACCTGTGCAATTAATATGTGTTTGGTTTTAAAAGGATGAAGTGGCAACCCTAATCATAACCTGTGTGCTTCAGTTTATGAATGAACAGGAGCCTCTGTCTCTGTTCATTCATCTTCAGTGCAGCTGAGGCGGCAGAGAAAAGGACTCGGGAATCTGTTTCCTCAGTCCCTTTCCCTGTCTCAAAAGGGAGATGTCAAGGGTCTAGTTTAGACCCCGAATATTTCACCAAAGCCCCCAATAGGGCTGATAAAAAAAAAAAAAAATTAATAAAAGTAAAGAATTGTAATAAACATATATTTAACCACTTCTGTTTGGGCGGACGTCATATGACGTCGCTATTTTTGAGAAGTGATGCCTGGCACCATTCAGATATTGTTTTTTTCAGGAAGCGATTCTGCACAAGATAAAAGTGGTTTTAGCCGCGGATTCGCCGCAAGATCACTTTTATCAGCGGCGGGAGAGGTGCCCCCCCCTGCCGCTTTCTGGTCATCTCCGCCGCTTACTGGACCCGCCGGCAGCGGCAGAGATGATCCAATCTGTCCCCCCCCCAGTGTCCGAGAGCCGAGTGAGTGGCTGAAGCCGCTCACTCGGCTCCATAGTACGGCAGGGCAGAAATGACGTCAGAAGTCACGTCCACCCAACGGTCTTAAAGGGCCCATTTTTTTTGGGCTGTCATTTTTTTCAGATTTTTTTTTTTTTTTTTTTTTTGCATTTTAGTCTAAATATGAGATCTGAGGACTTTTTTTACCCCAGATCTCATATTTAAGAGGACCTGTCATGCTTTTTTCTATTACAAGGAATGTTTACATTTCTTATAATAGGAATAAAAGTGATCAATTTAAAAAAAAAAAAAATAAAATTTAAAGCGCCCTGTCCTTGCGAGCTCGTGTACAGATGTGAACGCATACGTAAGTCCCACCCACATATGAAAACGGTGTTCAAACCACACATGTGAGGTATTGCCACGATTGTTAGAGCGAGAGCAACAATTCTATCACTAGACCTCCTCTGTAGCTCAAAACTGCTAACCTGTAGAATTTTTTAAACGTTGGCAATGGAGATTTTTAAGCTGCAAAGTTTGTCGCCATTCCGCGAGCAGACGCAATTTTGAAGCGTGACATGTTGGGTAACATTTTACTCGGCGTAACATTATCTTTCACAATATGGAAAAAAATTGGCCTAACTTTACTGATTTCTTATTTTCTAAAAAAAGTGAATTTATTTAAAAAAAAGCACGCTTGGAAGACCGCTGCGCAAATACGGTGTGACATAAAGTTTTGCAATGACTGCCATTGTTTGGGGGTTCTTAGTAATTTTATAGCAAAAAAAAAAAGATTTTAACTTGTAAAGAATGAACCCAAAAAACAGCCCCCTTACCGACGTAGTTAAAGGTTAAATCATAAAAATAATAAAAAATAAAATAAAAACCACTGACATTGTCCACTACACCTCCAAAAAAGAAAGTATTGTAAAAAAAATGACATTAAAAATGACATTAAAAAAAAGTATTAGTAATCGGTATCGGTACTTGAAAAAAGTATCGCTACTTGTACTCGATCTTGAAAATGTGGTATTGGTGCAACCCTAATAAATATACAATATAATATATTACTACCAAAGGCCAAAAAAAAGTCAATAATGTTCACCAAGACACCACCATGACCCCACCAGTCTACCAATATCATCCAAGTGCTTTTATGTAATAGTCATTACATAGTCAATAGTAATTATGTAGATACTGTAGCAAAGGGAGCCCAATGGCTACGTGGTTAGCATGTCTAGCAGCCCTAGGGTTGTTGGCTTGAATCCCAACCATGGCACTGCCTGCATGTAGGTTGTACGTTCTCCCTGTGCCTGCTTGGGTTTTGTCCCACACTCAAAAGAAATTGGTTCCTGTCTAACTTGGCCCTAGTATGTGTCTGCATAAATGTGAGTGATCTTAGATTGTAATCTTCTTGAGTGCAGGGACTGATGTGAATGTATATGTAAAGCACTGTATAAGCCCTACAGTATAAATAAGCAGCACTTATAATAAATAATTGCTCTAGGCACACTCATATAAGAGGTCTTGCAGGAGAAATTACAGACAAAGGGTACGTTTTCTAGGATACCACGTAGGCTCAATTAACATTCCTAGATGTTACCTATGACATAGCAAATGCTACATTTTTGAGTTTAGGTCCACTTTAATAAAAAGATTGCTACCTAATTTACCCATAGTTTGTGTGGTGTACTATAATCAGTGCACTGCATCTATTTAACCACTTAAGGACCAGAAGGATTCCCCACTGTAGGACCAGAGCACTTTTTGCAATCCGGCACTGCGTCGCTTTAACTGACAATTGCGCGGTCGTTGTACCCAAGCGAAATTGATGCCCTTTTTTCCTCAAATGTATTCATCAGTTTTGGCAGATATATATTCTTCCTCATATTTGTAAAAAAAAAAAAAAAAAGCGCGATCAGCGTTTATTGATTGGTTTGCGCAAAAGTTGCCGCCTTTACAAACCATGAGAAGTAATTTATGGCGTTTTTACTATTTTCTTTTTTACTAGTAATGGCGGCGATCTGCAATTTTTATCGGGACTGTGATATTGCAGCGGCCATGTCGGACATTTTTGACACTGTTTTGGAACCAAGGACATTTATACAGCGATCAGAAATTGAAATATACACTGATTATTGTGTAAATGTCATTGGCAGTGAAGGGGTTTATCTGCAGGGGGCGTTCTAGGGGTTAACTGTGTTCCCTAGGCGGGTTCTAACTGTGAGGAGGCTGGGTTGCCAGGGGCATAAGAGATCTAACTGATCCCAGTGACAGGGATAAGTAGATCTCTTACATGCCACCTGACAGAGCGGAGAACCTCTGTATTTACATCGGCGGTTCCCCGTTTTTCTTCTCTGGCAGGCAATCGCAGCTCGCCGGCAACATGCAGCCATACTGCTGGAGAGTGCAGTGGGCACGAGCGAGCTGCTGTTTATAGAAGAAGCGAAGTGCTCTCAAGTTATGTTAATCTTTCTTTTTGGTACTTTCTCTTGCATAACACAGTCAGCATATTGCTTACAAACACCAACCCACCCACCCCCACTCATCCCTCCCTACTCCTCTATCCCGCCAGACACAACATCGCAATCACCTCTCCCCGCACCAACCGTCTCCCTAGAGTGTACTCCAGGTCAAACTCCACGCCTTAGCATCCCACAACGCTCATAACCTCCTCATCCCTCCTTCTTGATATGAAGATAGTATCATGGAACGTTAAAGGACTCAAATCCCCAACTAAACGTACTAAAATCCTCCGCCATCTCAAACGCCTAAAAGCTCATAGCTCTCCTACAAGAATCCCATCTGTCCTCTTCAGATTTCCACCGTATGCATAAACTCTGGGTCGGAGAGATATTTGGTTCAGATGCCATCGGCCGCAAAGCTGGTGTCTTGATATTGACCCACAAAAACCTTCCCTATAAAATCTCCACATCTGATGCTGACAGCCAAGGCAGGAGGGTCATGATAAGCATCCACCAGGCTAATTCAGATCTCCTAATCACAAATGTCTATGCCCCTAACACCCCGGACAGGCAATTTTATGCTGACCTTGCAACTTCTTTGCTGAAGCACCCAGATCTCCCTTATATCCTTGGAGGGGACTTCAATGATATACTCCACCCCCTAGAAGATAGATCCCCATCAAAGGCCATCGGCACCTCCCAGCCCCGCTTGTCATCCCACATTTCTGGCCTCCATGACTGACTCCCTCGATCTTACAGACATCTGAAGACTGCGCCACCCCCTGAACAGGGAGTTTACCTTCTTCTCTCACCCTCATAATTCCCTATCCAGAATAGACTACCTATTTTGCACCAGAACATTAATCTCGAGAATATCGGAGGCTGCGATCCATAACATTGCAATTTCTGATCATGCCCCGATTTCTGTATCCCTGGAACTCAGCGCCCATCAGCATTCACCCAACTTATGGAGGTTCCCCTCTTTCCTCCAAAATAACGAACATTTCCGCTCCTTTTTAACTAACACATGACAAGACTATTTGTCTAATAACCAATCTCACACAGACAACCCGAACTTACTTTGGGAGGCAGGTAAGGCCTATTTAAGAGGACACATAATCTCTTATGCAACATCGTACAAAAGGCATACGCGCCTACAATACAAGCTAGCCTCTGACAACCTCAGATCTGCTCAAAATTCCCTAAACACTTATAACACAGCCGAAAATAGAGCTAATTGGTTAACTGCAAAAAAATCTTTTGACGCTTGGGCCAACAGGACTGAGATGCTTCATAGAGATCGCCTAGAAGCCCACCTGCACAAGTTCAGAAACAAATCTGGAAGGCTATTAGCTAAACTAGCTAAAGGCCCATACAAAACCACACATATATCTACCCTAAAGGATCCCGCAGGTAATGCTAAATCCAAACCCGTGGAAATCAGCCAAATTATGCTGGATTTCTATTCTAATCTTTATGCCCCTGACCCCATAGACAAAGAAAAAGCCCTCGAATTCCTAGCCCAGGTCAATCTCCCAAAAATTACCCCCTCGCAACTAGAGATGCTAAATGCAGACATTTCAATTGCAGAAATAATCACAGTCATCCGTCAATTGGCCCCTTCCAAAGCCCCTGGTCCTGACGGCTTCACTGGGGAATTTTACAAAATGCTGATTGACGATATCTCACCAACCCTTCAAGAGGTCTACTCTACTCTTTGGAAAGGTGGCGCTTACCCCCTTACTGAAAGCCAAGCCATCATTAAACTTTTGGAAAAGAAGGGCAAAGACCCCACCCAACCCGGTTCATACAGACCCATATCCTTACATCGATGTAAAACTTTTCTCAAAAATTATAGCATCGAGTCTGGCCACACTTATTCCTGACCTTGTAGATCCCGCCCAATCCGGCTTTGTTCATGGCAGAACGCTTAACATCAGAAAGGTCCTTGCGGTACTAGAGACTGCAAAAAGAAGGGGGGGGGGGGGGGGGCGGGGGAGCATGCCATCATCACCCTGGACGTGGAGAAAGCCTTTGATAATGTGAGCTTTGATTGGCTATACTTAGTACTTAATCAACTGGGTTTCGAGGGAGCCTTTGTGCACCTTATCAAATCCATGTACTCTGCTCCGGCGGCCAGGCTGGTGGTGATGGGTCTCCTCACCCCCGAATTCAGGCTACACAAGGGCACCAGGCCGGGATGCCCTCTTTCCCCCTTGCTGTTCAATCTAGTCCTGGAACTGCTCTCTAGGTATCTTAATTATGTAGCCCCTTTACACGGCGTTAAAATACGAGACTTTGAACTACGCACTTCCTTGTTTGCAGATGACGTACTTATTTTCACCTCCAAACCAGCCACTGACATACACGTCATCAAAAACATATTCGACTCCTTTAGGTTATGCTCAGGCCTCCGCATCAATTACCATAAGAGTGAGATACTTTCATTGGGATCGTCCTCCACCCCCTCATGGACCTCAGCCTCCCCTTTGCATTAGCACGCTCACACATAACATACCTAGGCATAAACATAGGCAAACTATCATCGTCCCTTTATCATCTCAACTATCCCCCTCTTTTTACCAAGGTGTGCCGGGAAATGAACAGCTGGATGGATCTGCCCCTTTCGCTCATGGGGAGAAGCTACCTAGTAAAACTGGTTACCTTCGCCTGCATCCTATACCCCCTCCAGACAATCCCTTTGCTACTTAAGCACAAGGATTTTCAATCACTAAACAAAACCATCTCACGCTTCATTTGGCAGGGGAAGCGCCCCCGTATCTCTCTCCAAAAATTGCATCTCCCCAGGCACGAAGGGGGTGCAAACCTCCCCAATATCAGACTGTACAATATAGCTTGCCTGTTAAGATTTAGCCTGGACTGGATAACCAAATCCTCATGTCACTCAAACTTCCAAATAGAATCAAACATGGTCTACCCCCACTCCTTGGCAGCTCTAATCCACTCCAAATGGAAAACTTTAACACCAGACATCCAACACAACCTCTTGATCAGGGACACTGCAATCGCCTGGAGGGAACACAGGAAACTTCTTAAACTTCCCCCTACATGTCCAAATTCCTCCCAATCAGAGGTAACCCAAGCTTTCCACTAGGAGAGGCCTATGAAGCCTTTAGTTACTGGGAATCCAAAGGCCTGACAAATTTCTCCTCTCTATATGAAGGGGCCACTGGCTCTCCTCTGGACTTCTTCAGCATTACTAAACAATATTCCCTACAGAAAAATCATATTTTTCATTTTTGGCAGTGCACCAGTTATGTACAATCCACCTGCATGGAAAAAGAGATTCTGAGACAGCATTATAGATACCCTCATCCACAGTAAATCTTACAAGATTTCAGATATCTACAAACCATTGCTAACATCGACCTCCTACACTCTCGAAGCCTCATCCGTGGCAAACTGGAGCAGAGACTTTCCTGACCCAGACTTGGTTGGAAAAATTCTAAAAGGGTACCTCTCCACCCTGAAGCTCACCCCGAATGAGATATGGCGTGAGACCCAAATGAAGATCATGCACCGGGCTCTCATCCCTTTTCTTGCAAGCAAGTCAAGCCCTCAAGCTGCATGTTGCCCTCTTTGTCAGCAACATAGACCATCTCTCGCACATCGCCTCTGGAAATGTACCTATATCGTCACTTTCTGGGAGCGCATTCTGACATTTCTACATACTGTTACGGTCACCTCCCTACCGAAGGACCCCTTGCTTCTCCTCTTTGGCTACTGGGACTCGGCGCAACACTCTCTCCACCCAGAGATTACAACCTGGCTTCTCCCCACCCTCCTTATAGCCAGAAGAGCCATACTAAAAAACTGGATCTCTCCCAGTGCCCCCTCGGTTAACCAGGTAAAAAAAGAACTGATGACATTGTACACCAAGGAAACAGTCCTAACAGATTTTAATCTCCCTAAGGTTGCCATTTCTTTTCACCGAAAATGGAAGCAGTTTGTAACGCATATGCCGCCAACAAAGATGGCCATGTGCCAAACGACCTCCTTTAACTATTTTTTGGACAATACTCAGCAGCCTATCTACGATGTTCCAAGTGGAACCAACGTTGTCTCTCACTAGATCTGGTACGACCCCCCTAAGTCTCCTGCACTCTGACTTTTTGAGAAACACAACACCTTTTCAGTCAGAATCTGTCCACAATTATAAGCACCTTGATCTGTCGGGTATAGCTTCCCTCCCCCCCTTCCCACCCTTCCCCCCAACCTTGTGCGATCCATCAGGCTGTCCGTGTAATTGACTGTCTTTGTTTTCTAGTACCATACCGTTGTGTTATGCCTTTTACTGCTACTAACTGTTCAATTTTTGACTTTGAAAAATACGCCATATCTCTCCGAGTCATTATCACAACTCAGAGTCTCGCAGTATTCTGTTTTTGTATGTACATCTTACTCAATAAAGTCTCTTGGAAAAAAAAAAAATTGTGTAGGGTTCCCCCCCAAAGTGCGTACCAGGCCCTTCAGGTCTGGTATGGATTTTAAGGGGAACCCCACGCCAATTTGTTTTTAAGAAAATGTGTAGGGGTCCCCCCAAAGTCCGTACCAGGTCCTTCAGGTCTGGTATGGATTTTAAGGGAAACCCCGCGCCAATTTTTAAAAAAAATGGCGTTGAGATCCCCCCAAAATATAAACCAGACCATTATCTGAGTATGCAGCCCTAGCATGGCAGGAGGGGGTGGGGACGAGTGAGCGGTACCCCCCCCCCGAACCATACCAGGCCACATACCCTCAATATTGTCTCCATGTTAATGGGGAGAAGGGCCTCATCCCCACAACCCTGGCCATTGATTGTAGGGGTCTGCGGGTGAGGGGCTTATTGGAATCTGGAAGCCCCCTTTAAGTCCCAGATCATGACCCACCCTATGTGAATGGGAATGGCTATCCATTAACCAAAAAAGGATTGTAGTGTTACAAAAACAAGTCCTTTATTGTAAAATAGCTCTTTTTTTTCCCCCGAAGAGGCCGTTCAGAGGCAACTCCCAGAATGGGTGGTCTTCAGTTTGACAGTTATTTTATAAGTAGGGACGGGGCCACCCGGTGATGTAAAAGGGTAACCCCCGCCCCCTGAATGGCATGGCAGTGGTGGCAGTGAAAGAATAAGATGAAGAAGACGACGATTAGAGGAAGGAAGAAGACTGAAAGAAGAAGCAGAAGACCAGAAGAAGGAGCGGAGAAGGTGGAGGAAGACCAGAGGAAGAAAGAAGAAGAATATGAGGAAGAAAAATGGCTATTTTGCAATAAAGGACTTGCCAAAAACTGTCTACTGTTTTTTGTAACACTACATGCCTTTTTTGGTGAATAAGTAGGGGGACAATGTGCCCTATACTCATTCACATGGGGGGGTCGGGATCTGGGGGCCTCCTTATTAAAGGGGGCTTCCATATTCTGATAAGCCCCCCGCCCGCAGACCTCCACAACCACCGGCCAGGGATGTGGGGATGAGGCCCTTCTCCCCATCAACATAGGGACAAGGTGCTTTGGGGGGGACCTCAGAGCACCCTCCCCATGTTAGGGGCATATGGTCTGGTATGGTTTGGAGAGGGGGGCACTCACTCGTTCCCACCCCCTCCATGCCAGGGCTGCGTGCTCTGATAAGGGTCTGGTTTGGACTTTGGGGGGCCCCTTACACAATTTTTTTTTTTACATTTTGGCGCGGGGTTCCCCTTAACCTCTTAAGGACAGAGCCTCTTTCTGAGGTTTTCTATATTGTGAAAGATAATGTTACGCCGAGTAAATTGATACCCAACATGTCATGCTTCAAAATTGCAACAGCTCATGGAAAGGGGACAAACTTTGGCACTTAAAAATTTACAGGTTACCAGTTTTGAGTTACATAAGAGTTCTAGTGCTAGAATTATTGCTCTCACGCTAACGATTGCGGCGATACCTCACATGTGTGGTTTTCATATGCAGGTGGGACTTACGTATGCGTTCACTTCTGCGCACGAGCTTGGCGGGATGGGGCGCTTTAAATTTTTTTATTTTTTTTCTTATTTATTTTACTTGCTATTTTTTATTTTTACACTGTCCATTTAAAAAAAAAATGGGTCACTTTTATTCCTATTACAAGGAATGTAAACATTCCTTGTAATAGAAAAAAGCATGACAGGACCTCTTAAATATCAGATCTGGGGTCAAAAAGAACTCAGATCTCATATTTACACTAAAATGCAATAAAAAATTACATTTGCAAAAAAAAAAATGTTTCCTTTAAGAGCATGACATAACCAAGTCAAACAGGTGATGATTATTGGACCTTGAGTTTTGGTGGTGGCAGAACACCATAACCCCTCACAATTACAGATTGGGAGACCTTGGGGGCCATTCAACTGGACATGCGAAATTGCTACATGATGATGTGTTTCCCTCTTTATGCACTGAAGCTGGCACGTTCCCTGAGTTTTCTTACCAGCAAGATGGTGCACCACCACATTATGGGTGTCAGGTCCGAGCATTCCTAGATGAACAGTTTGCTAGAAATTGGATTGGTCTTCGTGGGTCAGTTGAATGGCCCCCAAGGTCTCCCGATCTGACCCCCATAGACTTTTATCTTTGGGGTCATCTGAAGGCAATTGCCTATGCTGTGAAGATACGAGATGTGCAGCACCTGAAACTACGAATACTGTAAGCCTGTGCTAGCATTTCTCTTGCTGTGTTGCGATCAGTGTGTGAAGAGTGGGAGAAGAGGGTTGCATTGACAATCCAACACAATGGGCAGCACATTGAACACATTTTATAAGTGGTCAGAAACTTGTAAATAACTCATGAAAGAATAAAGTTACGTTAAAACCAAGCACACCAAGTTTTTCTTGTGAAATTCCCAATAAGTTTGATGTGTCACATGATCCTCTTCCTATTGAAAAAACAAAAGTTGGATTCAAAATGGCCAACTTCAAAATGGCCGCCATGGTCACCACCCATCTTGAAAAGTTTCTCCCCTCACATATACTAATGTGCCACAAACAGGAAGTTAATATCACCAACCATTCCCATTTTATTAAGGTGTATCCATATAAATGGCCCACCCTGTATATATATATATATATATATATATATATATATATATATATATATATATATATACAGTATCTCACTAAAGTGAGTACACCCCTCACACTTTTGCAAATATTTTATTATGCCTTTTCATGTGACAACACTGAAGAAATGACACTTTGCTACAATGTAAAGTAGTGAGTGCACAGCTTGTATAACAGTGTAAAGTTGCTGTCCCTTCAAAATAACTCAACACACAGCCATTAATGTCTAAACCGGTGGCAACAGAAGTGAGTACACCCCTAATTGAAAATGTCCAAGTTGGGCCCAATTAGCCATTTTTCCTCCCTGGTGTCATGTGACTCGTTAGTGTTACAAGGTCTCAGGTGTGAATGGGGAGCAGGTGTGTTAAATTTGGTGTTATCGCTCTCACTCTCTCATACTGGTCACTGGAATTTCAACATGGCACTTCATGGCAAAGAACTCTCTGAGGATCTGAAAAAAAAGAATTGTTGCTCTACATAAAGATGGTCTATGCCACAGGTGTCAAACTGGCGGCCCTCCAGCTGTAGCAGGACTACAAATCCCATGAGGCATTGCAAAGCTGACAATTACAAGCATGACTCCCACAGGCAGAGGCATGATGGGACTTGTAGTTTTGCAACAGCTAGAGGGCCACCAGTTTGACACCCCTGGTCTAGGCTATAAGAAGATTGCCAAGACCCTGAAACTGAGCTGCAGCATGGTGGCCAAGACCATACAGCGTTTTAACAGGACAGGTTCCACTCAGAACAGGCCTCACCATGGTCGACCAAAGAAGTTGAGTGCACATGCTCAGCGTCATATCCAGAGGTTGTCTTTGGGAAATAGACGTATGAGTGTTGCCAGCATTGCTGCAGAGGTTGAAGGGGTGGGGATTCAGCCTGTCAGTGCTCAGACCATACGCCACACACTTCATCATATTGGTTTGCATGGCTGTTGTTCCAGAAGGAAGCCTCTTCTAAAAATGATGCACAACAAAGCCCGCAAACAGTCTGCTGAAGACTGTACCCCCACCCACAGACTCCGACAACCAATGGGAAAGAACTGTAGGTCAGGAGGAGGCCCTTTTCCTCATCAACATGGGAACAACCACCTGCCCCCCCCCCCCTTATCCCTTCCTGGCCAGCCAGGCTTTATACTCAAGTTACGGTCTAGCATGGATTTTGGGGGGACCCCATACATTTTTTGCTACCAATAAATGTTCAACTTCCTGCTCCAATAGCAAATCCCGAGGAAGGCAAAAACCCTAATGAATTGGAATCCTATTTGTTCCCTCCTGACCCTTTCCTGGATTTTCAGGTTCCTGGGGCTTTGCATTTCAAACTAGGTTGGTCATTGCTCTTCTCCTTTAGACTGTTTTTGTCATCTGGTCTCCTTTTCTGGACAATGCTGTTTCCTAATAATCCAGGTTTGGAAGACTCTTACATTGTCTCTTTATGTTGGAAAGTGGAATTGGAGTCAGAGTCTATCTTCTTCCTTTTGACAGGGCGTTCCATGGAATTGTCTTGCCTTGCTTTCCGAGTTTTATTCACATCGGTCCTTGTCCATTGGAATCCAATTTGTTCAATTTAGGGAAAAATCATTATTCCTCAAGTGTGAATCTTAATGATGGCAAAAAAAAGTGTGCCCCCACCCCCTAAAAAAATCTACACCTGGCCCTTTTCTGAGCATGTAGCTAGGCTGGCCAGGAAAGGGGGGCTGCGAGCATGCGTGCCCACTCCTGAACCACACCAGGCTACATGCCCTCAACATAGAGAGGGTACCGTGTTGATGAGGGCTCTTCTCCACAACCCTGACCATGTAGTTGTGGAGATCTGTGGGGGGAAGAACTTTTACAATCTTTAAAATAAAGGAGAGCACAGATTCAAGTCCCCATTCAAGAACGATCAAGGGGTTTTGAGTGCTACTGGTTACTCATTCACTCAAACTTTTTCTAAATTAAATAAAGCCACTCACACACCTTAGAAGAAAAATAATTTGTTGGAAAAACCATACACACTGTGACAAAGTTCTATATTAAAAATAAAAATGATTCCTTTATTTTAAATGGTACTTTAAGATTCTGATAAGGTCCCCCACCCACAGACTTCAAACTCACTTACTCATTTGTCATCGTGAGTTTTGGGGAACTAGCAAGAACTTACCCCCTGAACTTA
>BLSH010217607.1:3307753-3355829 GCA_018402905.1 Glandirana rugosa
CCCATTGTGGCGCACGGCTCCAGGGGACGCGGTGGGACTGTACCGCTCCGGCGGCCGCGACCGCCGAGCGCGTGCCGGCATCCGCTCCCCTGCTACCTCTGGATCCACTCCCATCTCGCTCATCATCTGCTGCAGCCAGCCGGCGCCGCGCTGGGAAGCGGCCGCATGCAGCTGCGTCAACAAGGCCTCGATGTCTGCCATGGCCTTCCCTCTCGGAGCTCAGAGCTGCGGGACCTCTCTAATTCACTGCTGTTCCCGCTCTGCTGCCTGTGGGCAACGCCCCCCCCATTAAAAACCCTCACCCGCCCCTTTCCTGTTCCACACCCCTTTGCTTCCTTAACCCCTTATTCTCCGCCCAGGGCACCCTGTCAGTAAGTCCCTGCGCCTATATATTTTTTTTTTTTTTTTGCTTCGGGACTGTCTTTTTAAACAGTTTTCATCGTAGAATACAACAGTCGCTAAATTAACAGAATTGATGTGCTGCAAATGGTTCTGTTCTACCATTAATGTTATGTAACACATGTTTAATGAAAGGGTGGAAAGGGTTATAAGAGTTTACTTCTGTATGTGGCCCCAAAGCATGCTTTAATAGTTTCAAAACCACTATGTACTGGATTCTCTGCAGGAATATATGGAGAATTCTCTTTCACTGTGGAACAATAATTTGGTGTGTATAATCCTGAACTGTGTATGATGTATATTGCTAGAAGAAATTGATATGACAATGATGACAGTATCAGCAAGAACCTGCTGTCATTCACTATATTTCATATGGGGATTTCGCCCTCCGGAATCATCTGGTAGGTTGTGATCTGCAGTGCTCAGTTGGTGCTGTGAAACAGATAAATGGTTATGATAGTATGGAATAGTAAAAATTGTAATATGAAGTGATAAAAAGGTCACAGTAAGCTACATGATAAATTATATTGTGAAAAAGCATACCTCATGTAGAAGAGCAAATAGACTTCCTGGGTAAGGACATTGAATTGGTTCAACAGATTGAGGGTGGTGCCTCCTCGCCTTGCACGTTGGAATAACTTCTACATGTATGCACTCATCAATATCTGGGACTGTGTTCGTGTGAAAGTCAAATATTATGGTGATACACCAGATTAGAGACGAGCCATACTCTGTGTGCACTAGTTAATTGTACAGAGTTCCTCTGTAAAACATACCGTTCCATTTTACTACACTACTTGATGTAGGTTGCATTTAGGAGGGATGTGCTGAGCCCGTGCCCTCTCCTCCAGTCCAGTGTACCTCTGCCACCTCACTCCCAGTGATAGAATGGGGTCCCACCTTGAACCGAGTGCAGACCTCATGCGTGCTCTCCCTTAACTCCTTCACTCTCCCATACCATGTGGCTAGGAATATGGGATCTCCATACCATGGGTTCTTTAGAGGAACCGATCGCTAGGGAGGGAGCCAGATCACTGCCTTACTACCGGAGGATCCATCACCTTCGACAGGTGCCACGCTTCATGACCGGCTGCTGTTCATTCCCACCAGTTCATGGTTACTCGTGGCAACTACTCTCTTGCTCCATATCATCTGCCGAGTTAACCCTTTGTTGTGGCCTTCCTCCTGCCCCCCGTGTGTGGGTTTCACAGGCCTTGTTCTTCGGATGTACCATATACCAACAGGCACCCCTTAGAATAACTTCAGACCAGGCTCAAGACAGTTTAAGTGCTTTACTGCAACTCTTGTAGTGCAAATAAGACAGGCACATCAAACAAGTTCACAGAACTCTAACTATTTATCCTGTGTTACATGGGTGTACCTTAGCAGGAAGCATCCCATATGTGGAGGAGTCCTTGCAGGTGCAGCCCCTTTAGGGTGGAAAGTTTTGTGTTGCCCCAGTCTACATCTTTCCTGGATCTGGACCTCCTTGCTTCCCACATGGTCCTCTCTCTGATCCCAGCCTTCCCTATATATATATATATATATATATATATATATATATTGTGATGTAATGCTAGGTGCGATATTTGTCGCCTCGCATACATTCACTTGTGAGAGTCCGACCCAGGTTTTGCTAGCCACCTTGGCAAAGCTGGTTCCGACCTGGAGTTTCTGGTCCACCCAAATCCCTCTCCAGCTGCTTGAAATGGCCAGGAAGAGCTCCAGTGCAGCTCACCCTGGGACTCGGTATGCTCAGATTGAGAGAGCTAAGAGCTTGAGTTTGGTTGCTCTAAAGCCTGTAAAAGAAAAAGGTGTGTGCTTGTTTCTTTCAAAGGTGTCAGGGACCAGCTCAACACCATATAGAGAGGTATCCTGTCTGTAATAGTTTATCGTCGGATGGCAAGGTTTTTGTTTTGGCTATTTTTGTTTGTTTATGACCTGCAACCTTTATCAAATAAAACTGGCAACCCACCAGATTTTAAAGAAAATTTGCCTACAAGCTGCCTTCTTTCCAGGAAAGGCGATCCACACATGCTAACCTCCCACACATGGTGCAGGATGCGGGCAACTTTCCAAGATGGAGAAAATGTTAAGGTGATAGATGGGGGACCCGTGGAACCTAATTGGGCAGCACCTTTTCCCTATATGGCTCTGAAGAACCAGTTGTTGTATCAGGTGGTGAAACACCGGGAGGAGGAGGTAGAGCAACTAGTGGTTTCCAAACCCTACCGCAGGATGGTGTTAGACTTAGCTCATGGGCATGTAATGTGGGGACATCTGGGTGTAGAGAAGACCAGGGAGAGAATAACCCAGAGGTTCTTCTGTCCCATGTTGCATGCAGATGTCAGAGGGTATTGTAAATCCTGCCTTGAGTGTCAACTCTCTGCGCCCCCACCCCATTTTCGTGGTCCGCTTGTTCCACTGCCCATAATTGAAGTGCCATTCGAAAGAATTGGCATGCATACCGTGGGACCCATAGTAAA
The DNA here is from genome assembly GCA_018402905.1 of Glandirana rugosa. Classification (NCBI taxonomy): domain Eukaryota; kingdom Metazoa; phylum Chordata; class Amphibia; order Anura; family Ranidae; genus Glandirana; species Glandirana rugosa. The sequence continues at coordinate 3,310,639 of BLSH010217607.1, forward strand.
GTCTGCCCGTGGACACCAGTACATCCTCATAATACTAGATTACGCAACCCGCTATCCTGAAGCCATACCCTTGTGGAACACCGCAGCTAAGACTATTGCCAAGGAGTTGGTCCAGGTATTTATCTCCGGGTGGGGATCCCTTAAGAAGCCTCAACAGACCAGGGCACCCCGTTTATGTTCCGTGTAACCAAGGAATTGTGCAAGTTGTATAAAATCTCCCATCTCCGTACCTCGGTCTACCACCCCCAAACGGATGGACTTGTGGAGAGATTTAATAAAACGCTCAAAAGCATGTTGAAAAAGGTAGTGGAAAAAGATGGGAGAGATTGGGATATGTTGCTGTCATGTTTCATGTTTGCCGAACGAGAGATTCCGAAGGCGTCTTTGGGGTACTCCCCATTTGAAATCTTGTATGGAAGACATCCCCGGGGATTGTTAGATGTCGCCATAGAAACGTGGGAAGGGAAGGTCACCCCTCATAGGAGCGTCTTCAAGCATATTTCCTTTATGCAGGATCAAATTGCAGCAGTCCTGCCCCTTGTACGAGAGCATATGGAACAAGCCCAGGAGGCTCAGAGAAGATTTAAAATTTAAGACCCAAACTTTCAACCCTGGAGATACAGTACTGGTGCTGGTCCCCACTGTTGAAAGTATATTCCTCGCAAAGTGGCAGGGCCCCTTTGAGATTAAGGAAACAGTAGGGGAAGTATACTACAAAGTTTACCAGCTGGGGAAAAGAAAACCCAAACAGATCTATCATGTTAACCTCTTAAATCCATGGAAGGACAGAGAGGCTTTGTTGGCGGTAAAACCTCCTCAAAAAGATAGGGTACCAATGACACCGGACGTCCCCCTGACAGAATCCTTGTCAGTAGCCCAACAACAGGACGTTAAAGAGTTTGTGAACAAAAATAGAGGCTTTTTCTCCCCTTTGCCCGGACTGACCACAGTGATTCAGCATGACATAATCACAGAACCAGGTGTTCGCGTAAATTTGAAACCTTATAGAATACGTGAGGCTAGGCATGAGGCAGTTGCAAAGAAGATACAGAATATGTTAGAGTTGGATGTGATAGAGGAGCCCCACAGTGATTGGTCAAGTCCCATAGTGTTGGTTACAAAGCTCAATGGCACTATTCAGTTATGTAACAAATTTAGAAGACTGAATAGCTTGTCCAAGTTTGATGCGTACCCGATGCCCCAATGCAGTGGCCTTCTTGGATGATGTGGTCATCCACAGTCCTGATTGGGAATCCCATTTGCCCCGAGTGCAAGCAGTTGTGGATTCCCTCAGGAAAGCAAGGCTCACAGCCAACCCCAAAAAAGATTTGCGTTTGTTTGTTTGTTTGAAAGGTGTCAGGGACCAGCTCAACACCATATAGAGAGGTATCCTGTCTGTATTAGTTTATCACTGGACGGCAAGGTTTTTGTTTTGGCTATTTTTGTTTGTTTATGACCTCCAACCTTTATCAAATAAAACTGGCAACCCGCCAGATTTTAAAGAAAATTTGCCTACAAGCTGCCTTCTTCCCAGGAAAGGTGATCCACACACGCTAATCTCCCACATCTCCCATATATATACAGTATCTCACAAAAGTGAGCACACCCCTAACATTTTTTGTAAATATTTTATGATATCTTTTCATGTGACAACACTGAAGAAATGACACTTTGCTAAAATGTAAAGTAGTGAGTGTAAAGCTTGTATAACAGTGTAAATTTGCTATCCCCTCAAAATAACTCAACACACAGCCATTTACGTCTGAACCGCTGGTAACAAAAGAGAGTACACCCCTCAGTAAAAATGTCCAAATTGGGCCCAAAGTGTCAATATTTTGTGTGGCAACCATTATTTTCCTGCACTGCTTTAACCCTCTTGGGCATTAAGTACATCAGAGCTTCACAGGTTGCCACTGGAGTCCTCTTCCACTCCTCCATGATGGCATCATCGAGCTGGTGGATGTTAGAGACCTTTCGCTCTTCCACCTTCCGTTTGAGGATGCCCCACACATGCTCAATAGGGATTAGGTTTGGAGATATGCTTGGCCAGTCCATCACCTTTACCCTCAGCTTTTTTAGCAAGGCAGTGGTCATCTTGGAGGTGTGTTTGGGGTCATTATTATGTTGGAATACTGCCCTGCAGCCCAAGTTCTGAAGGGAGGGAATCATGCTCTGCTTCAGTATGTCACAGTACATGTCGGCATTCATGGTTCCCTCAATGAACTGTAGCTCCCCAGTGCCGGCAGCACTCATGCAGCCCCAGACCATGACACTCCCACCACCATGCTTGACTGTAGGCAAGGCACACTTGTCTTTGTACTCCTCACCTGGTTGCCACCGCGCATGCTTGACACCATCTGGACCAAATAAGTTTATCTTGGTCCCATCAGACCACAGGACATGGTTCCAGTAATCCATGTCCTTAGTCTGCTTGCCTTCAGCAAACCGTTTGCAGGCTTTCTTGTGCATCATCTTTAGAAGAGGCTTCCTTCTGGAATGACAGCCATGCAGACCAATTTGACGCAGTGCGTGGCATATGGTCTGAGCACTGACAGGCTGACCCCCCACCCCTTCAACCTCTGCAACAATGCTGGCAGCACTCATACGTCTATTTCCCAAAGACAACCTCTGGATATGATGCTGAGCATGTGCACTCAACTTCTTTGGTTGACCATGGCAAGGCCTGTTCTGAGTGGAACCTGTCCTGTTAAACCGTTGTATGGTCTTGGCCATTGTGCTGCAGCTCAGTTTCAGAGTCTTGGCAATCTTCTTATAGCCTAGGCCATCTTTATGTAGAGAAACAATTCTTTTTTTCAGATCCTCAGAGAGTTTTTTGCCATGAGGGCCATATTGAACTTCCAGTGACCAGTATGAGAGAGTGAGAGTGATAACACCAAATTTAACACACCTGCTTCCCATTCACACCTGAGACCTTGTATCACTAATGAGTCACATGACACGGGGAGGGAAAATGGCTAATTGGGCCAATTTGGACATTTTCTCTTAAGCCTCGTACACATGGTGTGACGGTCATGCGAAAACATTCGTAAAACAGCTTGTTGTACGATCATCCGACAGTTAGTTAGTATGTGAGATTAGAACAGCCAACGTGTGACGGTCTTACAACACAAGTTAGATGAGCAGACTAGAAAAATTTTGTTGTACAACAAGGCGTCGTATGACTGTTGTACCGTGTGTACAGAGACGTTGGGCCAACAAGTTGTACGTGCAAAACACGCATGCTCAGAAATGTCCGTTCATGTAAACCTACATTCCTAATTCACAAATCACATGCACCTGAACTGCCTCTTTATACGCTCTGTAGCACGTCACTATGTTAGGCTTGGCCTCACGTTCGCTTAGTGCACGTCAGTATGCGAGACACAACAGCCAACATACGATTTTGGACGTCCGTCACATTGTGTGTACGAAGCTTTAGGGGTGTACTCACACTTTCTCACTTTTTTGTTATGTATATAATTCCACATGTTGTAATTCATAGTTTTGATGCCTTCAGTGTGAATCTACAATTTTCATAGCCATGAAAAAAAAATTGAATGAGAAGGTGTGTCCAAACTTTTAGTCTGTCCAAACTTTTGGTCTGTACTGTATATATATACTGTATACATATCAGGGTGGAGGGCAGAACTAAAAAAGCCTGGGAATCTGACAGATCAACGCTTAACCGTCTCCCCACCTGGGTAGATTAGAACTAACTAAATCAACCCCACGTAAATATGAACCTGTCTACAAACTTGTCACACAGATATAATAAAACATTTTCAATGGTATGTTCTCACAGACCATAGAGTATCAATAAAAAAAAATTCACATACATTTTAACTGTCAGGTAAATTAAACTGGAATGGCTAAAATTAGCAAGCAATTGCCCTGCTCTATGATCTCTCAAATCTACTTTTGATTGCTGTTTACTTTTGTTACTGACCTCAGCCTACACTTCTGATCAACTTTCTGCTTAATCAACTTGGTACTTCACTGCCTTCACGTTGCCAGCCTCTGCTTGTTCCTGACTTAGATTTTGTCTACAATCTGGTGCTTTGTGGCCTGATTTCGCTCATATCTGAACTTAGTGTATCCTTGGTGCATTACCAGCTGTACTCCTACACATCGCCCCGTGTTCCAGGCACCAGTTTCAGCACCCAGGCACTTATGCCCTTCAGTCGTTCTTGCAGGCCCAGTCTTACCTTCTAGAAGTGTTACGATGGGAAATATTCAAGAGGCCACCATTTTCCTCACACAGATGTAGAATAAACCCGTCACACATGCTCCTGAAAATGGTCCAAAGCAAATGGGTGCCATAGCAACTACGAGCTGAAAACCAGTGCCAGCACAAAACAAAACATATATTGCCAGCACACGATGGATCACCCACACATTCAGTAAAGTGATCACATCACAGCAACGTTTCAGAGGCACGCCGGAACCCTTCATCAGGCGTGTGATGTGATCACTTTGGTAAACATTAGGATGCTATTATGAAGTTCCATGGTGTGCTGGTGATATATGTTTCAATGAGAATGAAGGCCCCTTGAACCTCCTTTAGGGAAAGGGAGTCTTGACTGCTGGAAGCATGGCATCACTGTAGACGTGAACCTAAAAGTGAAGTTAAGTGGCTCCCTTAGGATTGGCTACAAAGACCTGAGGTGGCTGGATGGAGCCTGAACTCTAGGAAAAGGCTACACTGGAGCACATCCAAATGCTCTGAGGAGATTCAGCTGTCACAAGAGTTGCCCACCCCTCTGTTGTTATATTTTGTCACAGCTATATTGGCGGTTTTGATCTTGCAAGCAAATGATTTTGCTTTATGGGCTATGCCCTCAAGTTAAATTCTGGGGTCAGTCTAATGCCTGTCTAGCACTGATGGTAAGGACAGGCCTCTTAGGCTATGTGAGTTTATGTTTTATTGGTGCTCAAACTATAACTGTAACTGGCATTGTTGTTTGGTACATTTGAAAAGCTGTTACAGTTGCAGAGTTCAATAAATCTGTGGCATTGCCCTATTTCCAACTTAATCAGTTTCCATGTCTTTTTTGGGGGGCAAGGTGTTGGTTTATTAGTTTGCCATAAATGAGCCTATGCTTCTCAGCAGTCAATGAAAAGAAGTCCCAGGAGCCAAACATCACACAAAACCCCTTATGTAAAGAGCGGAAGCAGCACCAGCCTAGATTTTGTCTGGGCCACACCTCTGACATGTTTCACCCCGCCCACTGGAGCCTGAAGGGGCATCCTTAATTTCTTTGTATGGCGATATATGTTTTGACTTGTCCTCATACAGCTACATGACACTTACTAATTTACCATGTTGATATTTATTTATTTTGTGTGCAGTTGACTATAAAGCAAAGAAAATAAGTTAAACTTGGATTTAACTTATGATCATCTCTCCAAATATAGAGTTAACCACTTGCCGACCGCGTAACGACTATAAGCAGCGACAGCGTGGCTTTGTCCCAAGAATCGCTGCTTATAGTCGTCACTCGCATGCACAATGGCGTCCCGCGATGGCCTGTGACAGAGCCAGAACGGGGAACCGCCAATGTAAACACAGCGGTTCCCCGCTCTGACAGACGGCATGTCAGAGATCTACTGATCCCTGTACTCGGGATCAGTTAAATCTCTGGTGCCCCTGGCAGCCCAACCCCCCCCCCCACAGTTAGAACACACACAGGGAACACAGTTAACCCCTTCGCTGCCCCCTGCAGGTTAAACCCTTCCCTGCCAATGACATTTATACAGTAATCAGTGGATATTTAAATTTCTGATCGCTGTATAAACGTCATTGGTCCCAAAAAAGTGTCAAAAATGTCCGACATGTGCGCCCCAATATCACAGTCCCAATAAAAATTGCAGATCGGCTCCATTTCTAGTAAAAAAAAAAATAGTATAAACGCCAGAAATTAATTCTCATGGTTTGTAAACGCGCCAACTTTTGTGCAAACCAATCAATAAACACCGATTGTGATTTTATTTACCAAAAATATGAGGAAGAATGTAAATCGGCCAAAACCGATGAATAAATTCGTTTTTTTTATATCTTTTTTTTAGATATGTATTTTAGCAAAAAGTAAGAAATATGTTTTTTTTTGCAAAATTGTCGCTCTCTTTTTGTTTATAGCGGTGATCAGAAATGACGCAGAGATGATCAAATACCACCAAAAGAAAGCTCTATTTGTGGGAAAAAGAGGAGGCAAATTTAGTTTGGGTACAACGCCTCACAACAGCGCAATTGTCAGTATAAGCAGCGCAGTGCCGAATCTCAAAAAGTGCTCTGGTCCTAAGGTGGGAAATCCTTCCGGTCCTTTAGTGGTTAAAATAACAATTACCATACTTTTTTTACTAGGGCCAAGTATGGAACTTTAATCCTCTGCACACGGCTAGTACAGTTATAAATGTTTACTTGCATTAAAATGCCAAGTCTCTGTGCATTAGGCAGTTGTATTGCTTCTGCACCGAAATCCACCGGGGACTCTCAGATTAGAACTGCTGAATATGGTGAATTTAGCTTTATAGAGAAAGAGCAGTGTCCTTGCTTGATCTAAACCTGCAATGCCTGCACAGGGCAGATAGTGGAGTTTGACCTTGTAAAGTTTGGATTGCCTTGAAAAATAGTTATTTATATATGCATAGAGTGGATTGCATTACTTGCAGGGAACTATGGCTGCCCACAATCTGGGGGAACCCTTATCAAGAATGATTGCCAGTAAGAGTACTGCTGACAACTACTATCAATCTTAAGCCTGGTACACACTATGAGGTTTTTTCCAAACAAAAAAAACTGTCAGCTCCAGTCAAATGCGCTGTACTAACTATGCATAATGCATAATAATGAGATGTTGTGTTCTGACTGCCGCCCCCTGCCAGAACACTCCAATCAGCACTTGCTGCCATTGGCTAAAAGCACTGATCGGGAGAAGGTCGGCTGCTAGTTCTCTGTCGGACAGGGTGGCATACACACGGGTCGAATGTCGGCCATTTTGTTTTTTACCGGCCGATGTCTCCCGACATTCGGGAGTGTACCAGGCTTTAGCCCAGATGCACACGTGTGAATAGAGTGTTAGCTTTTCTGTGGAGAAAAGGGAATGAATGGTCATTGGCTTCCTGTTATATTTTATGCATACAATAACAAGATCCTTTGACTCTTGTAGTTCGTTGCAAAGTTATGAACTTTGTCAGTCTTTTTTTTTTTAGTCATCTTTGTCAAATTCGTGAGATTTCCTTTCATTTCCTATCCCATAGTTAAGGACAGGAAAAAAGAAAGCAGGGCTTTACATGAGGCATAATGATACATAAAGTGTATATATAATTTGACATTTATTTTACAACCATTTCATATAAATACATGAGGTCATTTAATACTTTAATTATATGCAAAAATTGCTATCATAGTAAAAGACATGAATTCCAGAAATCACATGATTGACAAATAGATTCATATATACGTAAACAAATAAAATGTAAAAAATAGTATTGCGCTAAAGTGTCTGGTGCAGCAGCAACGGGCCGTGTGACAATAACACAGATAAAATTTAAAAATTATAACAGTTGCGCTAAAATGCATATAAGTACAATTAATAATCAAAAGCATATAAAGTGCATCAGTGTTCAAGCAGAAAGAAACTTGTGTGTCCAAATCCAAACAAAAAGTGAACAAGGGTGAATGTTCTCAGTGATGGGTGTTTCTGTAGAATATCCAGAACCCCTATTGATAGAAGAGATCCTAGGGGGTAGGAGCTAAGAAGCTATCCACCGTTGGAATTCAGTTGGCATAGGCAAGCCACCACCAGAAGCATGCACACCTTAAGTGTTTGAGCGGAAGGTACCCTTACCGGATATGTAGGACTCACTATCACTAGTGGGTCGTACAGGCTGACAGATATAACCCTCTGCAGGGTATTAAGAATGCACTTCTCCCCTCTCCAGGCTTTCCAACGAGTGGGCAACAAAACAAATCTTCAAATTAGCATTCCATCTCCACCAACAGCAGCTTTTCTGTGACAAGCGATTGCCTCTTCATATTTCCCTGTAGCCAGAAACCTGTCTGCTTTCCTGCTTTGTTGATGTGCCATGATCAGCAGTTGGTAATCTCATTCAAATCTCTGCCCACTTCAGTCATATCAATGTAAACATTTTCATTTTTGATATACAAAGGGAGGGTTATGAACTTTGTCAGTTTTTTTTTTTTTTTTTTACATCTGTGTCAAATTCGTGAGATTTCCTTTAATTTCCTATCCCATAGTTAAGGACAGGAAAAAAGAAAGCAGGGCTTTACATTATGCATAATGATACATAAAGTGTATATATAATTTGAAATTTATTTTACAACCATTTCATATAAATGCATGAGGTCATTTAATACTTTAATTATATGCAAAAATTGCTATCATAGTAAAAGACATGAATTCCAGAAATCACATGATTGACAAAATAGATTCATATATACATAAATAGTTGCAAGAGCTGAACTTGTCTTGGCACCCTAAAAACTCTATGTGTTTCATGGCTCTCTACCATTCATCAGGAATTAGGTGCAAATATAAAGCTATAAATACAAAAAGTTTTGAGTTAATGAATGCTACCCTTTAAAATGGGAGGTAAACGTTTATGATGCAGGGGATCTATACTTACAAGTGGACTGAGCTGAGCCCAGCTGATATCAAGGAGGGAGGAACCCAGACCAATTATCTGTCCCGGGGCTGAGGAGGGGTGCCCCACCCCAACCAAAGAATCCACAGGCTGGCCAGACCAACATACCATGCTCCCCATATGTGAAGAGTGTGTGGATCATATTAATCTAGAAAAAAATTGTATGAAACTGTAAAAAACACTGCGTGAGGGGGTAGGTGCAAGAGGAAATAAGGAGGACAAACTACATGTGTGTGTGAATGAAAGGGGAAAAAAAGGGAGTCCAAAACTGGCTTCTCGGGGACTTACATGTAGGATTCCATTGGGTTGACTGTATGTGATGTGTCTCTGGTGATGGATACCTAGAAAATGGTCTGTCGATCTGCCCCGACTATATAGGGCCTGGTCCAGGGCGTGTCCCCCCACCTAAGTCATGTGCAACACCAAATGAGAATAAGGGGTGGACAATGCAATCCACCCTCCGCACTTGGGCCAAAGGTGGAATCATGCCCACCCTATCTCTGGCGCGAGGTGGACTAAAAATGCTCTTGCATCGCGGCGTGGTTGATGCCACGAGAAGGGCGCTGACATGACACCGATACACAGGGGTGTCCTCCCTGCCCACATCTCAAAAGGAGATGAGGAGTGAAGGCGCCGCCGTACATAGCAGCCCCAGGAACCAGACAATGTCCGCATATCCGCCATCCTCGATTAGGGCCGGCCACTAAGGCTGGATTCACACCTGTGCATTTTTAGTGCTTTTTGCATTTTGCAGATGTGCACTACAGAACGTGTTCCATAGGAAGCCATGTTAAATGGACTGCAGTGCAAATCTGCAAAATACAAAAAGCACTAAAAATGCATAGGTGTGAAACCAGCCTAAAGTAGAACTTTAGTCAGATGTGTGAGTGCAAGGATCAATGAGAAACACACACGTTATTATAAAACACAGAAATTGTCTTTACTGTAGTATTCCTGTGGAATAACCATTGGCAACATGTTCAAGGAAAACAAGAGAAGAACATTAACTGAAGTTATGAGCAATATAGCTCAATAGTACATTTAGGCTGCTTTCAGGGCATTCAGAACCTTAGAATAACCCCAAGAGCAGAGCAAACCCTTTAATAACAAGTGACAAAAATGGCAATCTGTACCAGATTGGGTACCTTTACTCACATTTGGCTCTATGAGCCCAGGCAGGAGGAGAGTAGAAGACTTAACCTATCTATGTCAGATCCCTCTCTTCTGTCTCCTGGCACCACAGGCCCAATAACAAATACTGTATTCAAATCAAGAGTCAATATCTTAACTTTCTAAATAGGCTGTCCCACACACCCACTACCTATATAGAGCCCTGGATATATGAGTGCAAGGCTGTATTGTAATAGTAACTTCAGTCCCTTTAAAGTTAAATAGATTTTGGCATCTTCAGCTAGCCACTCTCGATGGTGAACTTAGATTCCTGGACAGTAGGCCCACATAACATAACTGGCCTGGATCATTAAATGAAAGGACAATGACATCTGTATACAGTGTCTTTCTACTTTAATGGCCTTGTATCCTGAGGCTCTACAAGTGTCAGCAAGATGACTACCAGCAATGATGTCTGTATACAGATTTCAATATAACTGGGGCTGACAGATACATTTGTCCCTTCTATAAGAGCCTGTGTATCTACAGCGGCCACTTACCAAAAGCTGCAGAAATAGCGGGGCACCCGCTACAGAAGTATGATCTGTTTGTGAACTAATGCTTGTTAGGAAGTTTACTTGTTTTACTTTGATCTAAATCCTATATAACTGATGGCGGTTTTCCTTCTTCAAGATCCAAACGAATGATTCTACACTACTAATTTTTTGTATCATATGTGACAGCAGACAGGTAAAATCGTCTGGTTGCATCCAGGATGGCAGATATATATGTCCCAGATTTAGGCTTTATGCAGATTTCTACCACTAGGGAGTAGTGCTGAGAGTCTTGCAGGGGTAGAGGTAATGAGCCCAGCTGACTTAAGCTGGCTCATTAACTACTTGCCGACCGCCAACCGCAGGTTGACGGCAACACGGTGGCTCTATTAGGCAAATCGCCGTCATATGACGGCGGCTGCCAGATTGTGCACTGTGATCGCACGCGTGCCGCCGGACGCGCGCGCTTCCACTGTGCCCGGGGGGGCCAGGGAGCGGGTAGGGTGGACTCGATCTCCGCCGGCTACCCGCGATGCCCCACCCCCCCGCAGTGAAAGAACGGAGATCCATGTATGTAAACACGGACCTCCGTTCTGTGAGAGGGGGAAGGGCTGTGATTACAGCCTTCCTCTACATGGAAGCCGTGATCACTCCCCTTCCCCTGCCAGTCAAACACTAATACAGTTAGAACACGCCCAGGGAACACAGTTAACCCTTAGAGCGCCCCCTGCAGGTTAACCCCTTCACTGCCAATGGCATTTACACAGTAATCAATGCATTTTTATAGCACTGATCGCTGTATAAATGCCAATGGTCCCAAAAAAGTGTCAAAATGGTCCGACATGTCCGCCGCAATATCGCAGTACCAATAAAAATCGCAGATCACCGCCATTACTAGTAAAAAATAAAAAAAATAAAAACCTTAGAAATGAATTCTCATCATCCGTAAACGCGTATCCGTATTTTTTTTTTTTGGATTTGTATTTTAGCAAAAAGTAACAAATTTGTTTTTTTTTTCAAAATTGTCGCTCTTCTTTTGTTTATAGCGGCGATCAGAAATCACGCAGCGGTGATCAAATACCACCAAAAGAAAGCTCTATTTGTGGGGAAAAAAAGACGCAAATTTTGTTTGGGTACAACGTTGCACGACCGCGCAATTGTCAGTTAAAGCGACGCAGTGCCGAATCGCAAAAAGTGCTCTGGTCCTAAATTGTGAAATCCTTCCGGGGCTGAAGTGGTTAAGGCCTCTACAAAAACTCCCAGCATGCTTAGAGAGTTGCTCCACCCTGGAACCAGTTCTGTGCTTGTTTAGACTGGGGAGTACTGTGACACCTGTCTGTGCAGTGAGACAAAGCCTGTGTGGCAAGCCTCTTTAGCAGGGAGATAGGTGCTGGGGGCAGCACAAGGCTGCCCCTAGCTGATAGCCAGGGACCCTGTGTGTTTAGTAAGTGGCCAAGTTGGCAAGGTTTTATTTTCATGTTTCCTTTTGTGTTGCTGTTTTTATCCACTGTAAATAGTGTAAATAAACCATGCCAGTGTTTTTCACCTTCATTGTTGTTTGCTGTGCCTAGTATTTTGTGTAGTGAACTCACCCAGGGGGTCACACACACCCACTGCTGAGCTAACCCCCTCACAGTTGGTGGAGGAAGCCAGGGGCAGTTTTTTTTTAAAAGGCCAGAATGGAAGGGTTGCTGAGACAGCTGGGTATAGCAAATGCTAATCAACAACAAGCGAACCTTGAGCAAAGGCGTGCAAATGAACAGGTGCAGCAGAGTCTGGATGCTCAGCAGCAAGCTCGCCAGCAGAGTCTGGAAGCCCAGCAGAAATCTGAGGCTCACTTAATAGTCCTGTTGTGGAAGCAAGAGCAGAGACTCCAACAAGTGGAGCAGCGTCCGCAGACCAGTGAGGCAAGTGGTTCCATTTATACACCATCATTTTGTGTGAGCCGTTTACTGCCAAAAATGACTGGGGAGGATGACCCTGAAGTGTTTTTGACTACATTTCAAAGGACTGCTGAAAGGGAAAATGTGGCCTAAGGAGCAGTGGGCTGGACTGGTGGCTCCTCTATTATCTGAGGAATCGCAGAAAAGCTTATTATGACCTAGAGCCGGACCAAGCAAAAGACTATGTTGTGCTAAAAACAGAAATATTGGCACGGCTGGGTGTCACCCTGGCCTTCCGGGCTCAGCGTGTGCATAGCTGGACTTTCCAGCTTGGAAACCACCCCAGGTCTCAAATGTACGATCTCATTCACCTGAGCAGGAAGTGGCTGCAGCCAGAGACTTTGATCCTGAGATCTTTTCCTACTGCTATCCAAAATGGGTAAGCTATGGAAACCCCGAAACAGCCCACAAGCTTGTGGATTTCATTGAGAAGTACTTGGCTACAGAGAACCTGACCGCCTCTCCCAGGGACTCATGGACTTTCCACCCTAAGACCAGACCATCCCCAGTGGCAGGTAAGATGACTCCCAGGGGTGAGGGTGGAGAGAGTGAGAGGGTGGGAATCTTACCTAATGTCTGGCGACAGCAGCCTGGGAAATCAAGGCCCAAGAGGCAGTGAAAAAAATTATGTGCTACCGCTGCTGACAAGAGGGACATATTGCAGCCAATTGCCCAGTTGTGGATGAACCTATGGAAAGTGACTTTCTAAGAGACAGACGTCAGTCGCTATTTGCAACAGTTGCATGCACTGCCACTCGGGGAACTGAGAAACATTTATGCAAAATGTGTATTAATGGTAAAAATGTTGTCATGTTGCTAGATTCAGGTAGTCTGGTAACATTGATAAAAGCTGAATTAGTTACAACAGAGGTCTCTGGGCATAACAAGGTGGCTGTTATTTGTGTGCATGGGGACACCACATAGTATCTTGTGGCTATAGTGGTTTTTGAGACCCCCCCAAAGGTAACCTATCTCATCAGGTGGGGTTGGTGCCTCACTTACCACATGATGCCATTGTGGGGAGGGATTTTCCAAAATTCTGGGAACTCTGGGATTGTCCTGAGGCCCCTATAGACCAGGAAGGTGAATCCCAGAAATCTTGTGTGAGTGTGAGTCATGAGAACTTTCCAGAATTTCCCTTGTCGGTGTTGGCAGGGGAGACTCAGGAAACTGGGGAGGAGCCAATATCCTCAGACGAAAGCATGTCGTCTGTTGAGTTCTCTGATCTAGAGGTTCACAGGGAAACTTTTTCCACAGAACAGGTAACAGACCCCACACTGATAAAGGCATGGGAAAATCTGGTGAAGAGTGATGGCGAATTAGTGAACCCAGATCAGTCTTGCGCCTACCCATACTTCATTGTAGAAAGGGATCTGTTGTATTGGGTTGCTCAAAGGGCAGAAGAAACCATTGAGCAACTTGTGGTGTCCAAACCCTATAGGAAGTTGGTGTTGGAGTTAGCCCATGGGCACATTCTGGGAGGTCATTTGGGGGCAGAGAAAACCAGAGAGAGAGTATTGCAGAGATTCTATTGGCCTGGGGTCATGAAGGAAATAGAAAATTATGGTTCCTCCTGCCCTGTGTGTCAGAAGTCGGCACCTATGCCGCATTTCCGTAACCCACTGGTACCTCTCCCCATCATTGAGGTCCCCTTTGAGAGGATCGCAATGGATTTGGTAGGTCCGATACTGAAGTCCGCTAGGGGGCATCAGTACATTTTGGTTATATTGGACTATGCCACCCACTATCCAGAAGTGATTCCTCTTTGAAATACCTCTGCCAAGAAGATAGCCAAAGAGCTATTTCTTGTTTTCAGCCGTGTGGGTATTTGTAAGGAATTGCTTACAGTCCAAGGCACACCATTTATGTCCAGGGTTATGGAACAGTTATGCAAGTTGTTCAAAGTGACACAGTTGCGTACATCCGTGTATCACCCCCAAACAGATGGGTTGGTTGAAAGGTTCAACAAAACCCTAAAGCAAATGTTAAAAAAGGTGGTGGTTAGAGATGGAAAGGATTGGTACTGTCTAATACCCTATTTGATGTTTGCCATTCAGGAGGTACCACAATCCTCTATGGGCTTTTCACCCTTCGAGTTACTCTATGGGAGACACCCAAGAGGGCTGTTGGATATCGCCAAGGAAACTTGGGAAAGTGAGAGTTCTCCCCACAGGAGTGTGATTGAGCATGTTGCCCTGATGCAATATGGAGTTGCACAGGTAATGCCAATCGTAAAAGAACACTTGGCCCAAGCGCAGTTAGCACAGCAGAGGGTGTACAATCGTAAGGCCAAGACCCGTACCTTTTCCCCTGGGGGATAGGGTGTTAGTACTAATCCCTACGGTCGAAAGCAAATTCCTGGCCAAATGGCAGGGCCCATACGAGATAATTGAAAAAGTGAGTGAGGTGAACTACAGGGTCAGACAACCAGGAAGGCGAAAGCCAGAACAGATATATCACATTAATCTGTTGAAAGCCTGGAGGGAATCCCTAGTCGCAAAAACTTTGTTGTCACGGGTTCAGTCTGATTGCTTGATTCCTGAGGTATAGCAGTCACCTTATCTAAACCCCAAAACAGGAGGTGAAAAAGTTTGTGCTCCGCAACAAAGAGGTTTTCTCTGAGCTGCCGGGACAAACATCTGGGGTAGAGCATGACATTATCACCCCACCAGGTGAAAGGGTAAAACTAAAACCCTATTGAATACCGGAGGCCTGACGGGAGGCAATACGTGGGGAAGTTCAAAGAATGCTTGAATTAGATGTGATAGAGGAATCCCAAAGTGATTGGTCCAGTCTGATCGTTTTAGTGCCCAAACCAGATGGGAGCTTGCGGTTTTGTAACGATTTTCAGCAATTGAATAACGTTACAAAATTTGACACCTACCCCATGCCACGTATAGATGAATGGATCGACCATCTGGGAATAGCCCCATACATGACGATTCTCTATCTGACCAAAGGGTATTGGCAAATTCCCCTAGCTGAATCAGCAAAGGAGAAAACTGCATTTGTAACCCCAGATGGGGCATTCCAATATAGAAGAATGCCATTTGGGTTACAAAATGCACCGGCAACATTCCAGCAGAAAATGGACCAGATTCTGAGCCCCATCAGAAGTATGCTGCAGCCTACCTGGACAATGTGATTGTCCATAGTACGGATTGGGCCTCACATCTGCCAAAAGTGCAAGCCGTGTTAGGTTCCATACGTGAAGCTGGGTTCACGGCCAATCCAAGGAAGTGTACCATTGGATAGGAAGAAGCCAAATATCTGGGGTACACTATTCTGAGGGGGGTAATTAAACCCCAAATCAGCAAGGTAGAAGCCATAGATAGTTGGCCGTGTCCCAACAGCAAGAAGCAGGTTTGAGCGTTCCTAGGAATTGCTGGATACTATCGGAGATTCATTCCTCATTTTGCTTCTCAGGCTGTGCCCCTAACCAACCTGACAAAAGGGAAAGAGTCTACCAAAAAAAAGCCTTATTTAGCCAGCCAGTGCTGTACTCCCCTGACTTCTCTAAGGACATGGTTGTACAGACTGATGCATCAGACGTGGGTTTAGGAGCAGTGTTGGCCCAGGTATGGAAGGGGGAAGAGCACCCAGTCATTTATCTCAGCAGAAAACGGAAATCCCACAAAGTGAATTACGCCACGATTGAGGAGGAGTATTTAGCTGTGAAGTGGGCGCTAGATTCCCTTCGATAATATTTGCTAGGTAGACAGTTTGACCTGGTTACTGATCACGCGCCCTTAAAGTGGATGGCTCAAAACAAGGAGACCAATAGAAGGGTAAATAGGTGATTCCTGGCCCTACAGGAATTCAACTTTACTGTAAAGCATCGCCCTGGCATTCAAATGGGGAATGTGGATGCTTTGACTCGGGTACACGCGCGCCTGACTGCTTATTTTCCAACCCCCAGGTTGAAACAAGAGGGGGGGGGTATGTGACAGCAGACAGGTAAAATCGCCTGGTTGCATCCAAGATGGCAGATATATATGTCCCAGATTTAGGCTTTATGCCGATTTCTGCCACTGAGGGAAGTGCTGAGTCTTGCAGGGTTAGAGGTAATGAGCCCAGCTGAGTTAAGCTGGCTCATTAAGGCCTCTACAAAAACTCCCAGCATGCTTAGGGAGTTGCTTCATCCTGGAACCAGTTTTGTGCTTGTTTAGACTGGGGAGTGTGACACCTGTCTGTGCGGTGAGAGAAAGCCTGTGTGGCAAGCCTCTTTAACAGGGAGATAGGTGCTGGGGGCAGCACAAGGCTGCACCTAGCTGATAGCCAGGAAACCTGTGTGTTTAGTAAGTGGCCAAGTTGGCAAGGATTTATTTTCATGTTTCTTTTTGTGTTGCTGTTTTTATCCACTGTAAATAGTGTAAATAAACCGCACCAGTGTTTTTCACCTTCACTGCTGTTTGCTGTGCCTAGTTTTTTGTGTAGTGAACTCATCCAGGGGGTCACCCACACACCCGTTGCCGAGCTAACCCCCTCACACATAGGAGAAGCTTCAAACTTCTACAATGGGCAAGAATGAGACTACCTAATTTACATATTCATGGATTAGTAGTTTGTGTTCCCGTAACACCAGATTTCTGGATAGGGATGGAATTACAGCAGAGTCCCAGCCAAAGATAAAATAAAAGAAAACCTAAAAATTGCAGGAGACAAACGGAGGGTGGGGGAGACACTAGACACGGTGAATGTGCCTTATCTTAGCAGTAGGGGGAAGGAAGAGCCGGGGCCGCTCCTGTGAGCACACAGTGGGACATCTTCCTCCTGGCCGCCAATAGGGGCTTCCTGATTGCCTGGGTTAAGGATCAATAGTGAATATTCATTCGCTATTGCCACACAAGGGGGTTTGTTTGGGGACCCAGTGCCCTGCACCCTGAACCCACCCTTTTTTGAACCCTTTTAGAGCCACTGGCTCTAATCACATGCTTCAAACCCCCCCCCCCCCATTGGAATCCATGCGTCCGGCCCCTGCACGCCTCTGCTCCCCTTTTGGACGGCCACCACTGGTGCCCATACATCCCATATGGGCAAGCGGATGCAATCTGACAGGAAGAAAGAATGAACTACTATGGCTCTGTGGTGGCACATTGAAAAGTACAAGCTGACAGCAGCAGAGGCAGCCAGACCTTGTAAGTATTCGATTCACAGAACACTGTGAATGATTGACACGGCTGGGCGGGCGTTTTTTTTTTTTTGTGACGGCTAGCAGGAGCAGAAGATCCCAGCTAGCTGTCAGATTGGAGAATTGGGGTAGCTGTCAGTTCGTTACATGTTACATGTTGCACGTTACACCCTGAACATGGGTGTAACATGTTACGAAAGGTGAACTTATCTTTTATGTTCACTGCTGGACATATCTAGGCAATACATCCTCATAAATATCTCTTTAGGCTCCTTTCACACGGCGGACTCCGCTTTGCTCAGCAGGGGATCGATCTGCTGATCCCCGCTGAACAGGCAAATGACAGATCCGTATCTGCTCACTGTGAGGAAATCGGATGAAAACGGACCTGTCCATTTTCATCCGACTCCATGCGATCCGATCCGCCAGACCAGAGGTCTCCAAACTATGGCCCTTCAGTTGTTCAGGAACTACAATTCCCATCATGCCTAGTCATGTCTGTGAAAGTCAGAGTTTTACAATGCTTCGTGGAATGTGTAGTTCCGCAACAGCTGGAGGGCCATAGTTTGGAGATCCCTGTGCCAGACTGATGGAAAATAGGCTCTCCATCCGTCTGGATTTCACGGACAGGATTGGATGGCAGCAGGTGTAAGTGGACATGTCACTACTAACATCTGCCTCTCCATAGGAGTGAATGGAGGGTCCTGAAAAACTGACAGGCAGACCTGATTAGAAAGCCCATTTGAAACGGGGCCATATTCATGTCAACCTTTTATTTTGGACCTTGTCCTCATACGAATTGGCAACCGCCGATAATATTGGATCATGTTCACTTGGAACAGCTTTCTTATTGTTTTACTAATTGCACTTTATGTTACTTGGTCCAATCCTCAGATTAATACCCTCACATTTCACCTTAAATTTCAGTAACATATATTATAAAAAAATATCATTAATTATATTTTTTAAATGAAAGCAGCATGAGTATCTGAATGTGATCTGATATTAGCCTCTTTTAGCCCCTGTACAGCAGGGCTGGAGAGTACGAAGCGGCGGAAGGAGCCAATCAGTTTATGTGCTGGCGAGGAATAGGAGGAGAGAGCAGAGTGACAGAGAGATGAGCTCATCACTGTGCTGCTCCTTTTTTCACTGTCCAGTCACAGGCTGGAGGAGGGTCCGGGACAACACAAAGGAAGTGGGTTGAATGATGCTGGCCATCAGACTGAGGACATCAGCAGCAGGAAAATTGTATTGTAGGGAAATCTATGAATATGAATATAAGGTAAATATTGCAGAAAAAAAGTTTTTTTTTTTTTTTTTCATTTTAATTTTTAGTGGGCTATTCTTTTTTTATCTTGTTATTGTTGGCTGGAGTTCTGGTTTTAAGGGTCCTTTCACACCAAACCGGGCTCCGCTGCGCAGCGAGGATCCATCCGTTTATCCCTGCTGAGCTCTCTGTGCAGAGACTGTCCTGTCACAGCCCCATTCTCCTCTATGACGGTCCGTGTTCATCTGATCCGTTCGGATGGAAAATAGGGTTTCCATCCGTCTGTTTTTGGCGGATCAGAGCGGATCGGGTGTCAGCGGACATGTCACCGCTGACATCCGTCACTCCATAGAGAGCAATGGAGCGGCCGTTCGGGTCCGCTTGAAAAACTGACAGGGGGACCCAAATGATCCGCCCGTGTGAAAGGGGCCTTAGTCAAACTTTTTTTTATTTTGTTTGGATAGAAAGAGTTATAGCCTTGGAAAGATTGTGTAGATCCCCAGCACATTATATTCTTCTCTTTAGCTTCTTTTATTAGTCACGTGAGTGAAAATACATGTTGGAGCTCTTTCATCAGCCCCTTCATCAAGCATGTCACTGTTGCCTGTTGAAGGAGCTGATGAAAGAGCACTAAAATATTGCTTTATCCATGAAACTCATAAAAGAAACTTAATAGGAGCCTACGATGTGCTGATGATCTACACAGTCTTCCATGACTTTGCAATGGTACCATCCATCCACCGCAGATTACTGCAGCACTCAAATATTAAGATCGGAGACCATTTGTAGTGCACCGCATTCCTTTATTCACAGGTTACAAAGTGACCAAAAGGTTGGAATTTCTGAAATTTTTTTTAATGTTGTTGGTACCTTCCTGTCCCAGTGACACCCATACTTCCTCTTTCTTGTACTGGTGTCCAAGCAAGTTAAGGGAAAAATCCCCATAACTGAATCACAGACAGAAACGAAACCCTGCCAGAAGTACTGACTTTTACCCACTCTATTGAGAACTAAGAATAAAGTTTGAACTAGAGTTGGGCTACTCATATTTGGTGGTCCTGTCCACGTCTAACCCTAACCCTAACCCTAACAGGGTTTTGGTCCAGGGTCTTTGGGCTCCTATACACCCTATTCCATGTACCTATCTGTAAAGTTGCTAAACTCACCCTACTACATTGCCCTATTCAGGGCCTATTCTTTATCAGTAGAAGCTTGCAACTTACCTGTTCATTGCCACCAAACACATTTTTGCTAAAGCCTGGAAGACACCTTCTGTATTGTTTGCAGCTGTGAAGAGCAACCTGACCACCATGATGATTAACGAAAAAATGTCCAGTATTTTACATGATTCCCACGCTAAATTTCAGAAAGTGTGGGCTCCCTGGTGGTTGTATATTCTCCCCACCCTGCATCTGACCAGTCTGGGCATCTCATAATTGATCATATTACCACCAAGCCCGCAGGAACCCTTCTCCCTACCCTTCCCTCTATTTCCCATCTTCTCCTTTTGGGGAATTGCTCACACCTTTCCTCCCCTCAGTTCCTTTGTTTCCTTTTTTTCTCTGTCCTTTCCCCCTCTTCTTCCAATCCGCCCCTCTTGTTTCCTCATAGTATGCCCCTAGTCCTTTGGGCTTAGGCAACTTATGCGGACCTACAGCTTATACCACTAGGTCGTTTCATTGATGTTTTGCTTTGCTAAATTGTTTAGTTGCACAGGATATCACCCATGCCTATATGCCTTGTTTCCTGTTCCTTGTTGTATACCCCCTGTGCGGATGCTCAGCTGACTTCTTATTTGCGCATGCAACAATAAAAATTTCAGGATGTAGGCAGGTTGAAATGTGTTGGTTCTAGCCCAGGTTGGGGAAAGGGTAACTGTTGTATACTCAGTCCCTGGGCTTTTTGGTCCTAGCCACCCCGCCTGTGCTATAAAAAGGGGGAAGGCTGAGGTCTGGGGGGGGGGGTCTAGCTGAACTAGTTGGCTCTGTTCTGCTTGTGGCATCAGGACTGCTGCACCTTTCAGTCCACTGCAGACCCTGGGACTTTCAGGGACACCCAAACTATGGTTAATACCATAATGGACTCCCGCCTCACAGAGGTATGCCTGGGCAGCCACACTACTATAGTTAGCGTTGTGGAAAGGACGTTGTTCATAATGAACTATTATGCCACACTTATTCAGTAAAGTTATCTTAACTGTTCTAAGCGTGGTCTGAAGTTATTCAAAGGGGTGCATGTTGGTTCTGGCGTATCTAAATAAACAGGGTCTGTAAAGCACTAATGGGTATGAAGTACCACTGCTACAGAACACCATACTGTATTACTGCATACAGTGAAAGCTCATCTTTAAGTCGTGGAACTGCTTTAATGTTAGATTGCAGTCTCCACCTGGTCCCAGCCATTGATGAGCATGCTCCGTGCGAAAGTTACCCCCACATGGAGGGCGAAGATCAACCCACCCACAAGGAATTTATAGACAGTGTGTGTTACCAGCATGAAGTCATGCAGTTGCCGGGGCATAAACCACCATAGAGCCACTAAGTTGCATAAGTTCAGTTTGGACTGGTTTTCTTTAATATTAAAGTGGCACTAAACTCGCTCAGTGAACATTAACTATTTTTAATCCTTATGCTGCCAGTATTAGTAAATAGATAGGAAGGAATACTATATTTTTGTTGTTTTTAATTTTTTTTTTACATTTCTTCAGTTGCTTCCTGGTTTCTGGCTTTGGCCAAAATGTTTTAGTACTTTTCAGCAGTCTTAATGGCCATTTGTTTCCATTTATCATGAAGGGGGGAGGAGGGGCTTTCTTAGCTAAGCACACCCTCCTGCTTGCCTACCTGACCTAAGGGCAGATGGATTCCAAGATGGCAGGGGCAAGAAATGCTAGGGGATGTTTTTCAAAGTGATTTCTCAACAAAATAAAAACATGGAGACATGCCTGGATGGGGGAGATTGTTTTTAATATCAAAAATGAATTAAATTGCGCTTTTGTTTTGTATTGCTCAGATACAGTTTAGTTCTGCTTTAAGCATTGATGGCCTGTGTCACTTATGTAGGAGTGTGCTGTCATACTGAGCGGTGATACCGTTCAGGCGGATAGGTTTTCTTATTGATCTGCTTGGATGGAATAATCTGTTTTCTGATTGGACAGGAATACTGGACCCAGAGAGGCTTTATATAGCCCCTGTTGGTTCAGTCTAGTGTGCCCGCACTGTGGAGAGTACAGATGTAGCACCCTCCTAGAATAATTCTAATTCCTAGTTCTTTGACTCCTCTGTAAACATTGGAGCAGTATGTGATTATGTTTGGCTGTTCTGGGTCTCACTGACTGTAGGCTCAACTACTTCTGCCTGCCTTCTAGTAGATTCTAGAATGTAGTGGGTTGAAAGAGGCATACCCTGCCAATCCCTGGGTGAGAATATTCAGTAGGTGGCTAATGAGTGCATACATCATTTTGTGGCCTGGAGCAGCAGGGTTCTTGTCCTGGAGGAGAAGACCTCAGACTAAAGGGATTCTACCTTTCTTTCTGGGCAGTGTAGCTGAAGACTGCATGAGTTAATCGAGGTTCCAGCTCAGTGAGAGGAGGGCGGAGGGGGCTATTTGCTGGAAACAGTTGGAGCCAAATCAAGGGGATTTACATGGATCTGGCCTGGAAACTCACAGGAGAAGTGTCTGGCCGATACTGAATGGAGGCATCCAAATATAGGGCCATTGTGAGTATAGGTCTAGATAAAGGATTCTAGTGATGGGCTGCTGCTTTAACCCCTTGGGTATCTGCTCTAGTGCTGTTGGGTTGGAACCTTTCCTTTGCTTAGAGTCCCAGGGTTGCTCTCCCCCTATTGTTTGACAGGAGGGGAATTATCTTGAAGAGTGTAGAAAAGGTAGAGAGTGTCCTCTGGTTTCTTTGTACACTAAATCCAGAGTATCCCAAAACTCACCCTGCACCCCAACTAAGTTCAACAAGCAATGAAGCATAAAAAGACATCCCTTGTCTGGTCATTGATTTATGAGACTGTCTGTTTGGCTGCTTGCACACCCAAATGGGAAGACAAACCTAGATCAGATTAGCAGTAGACATGTGCACTGCCAAAAAATGTGTTCGTTTTTGTGTCATTCATTTATTTTTTTGGGGGGTCATTCATTATGATCGAAATTCATTATTTCAAATAAATTCGTAACTTCAGAAAAATTTGAATTCGAAATCCAAAAATTAGCAAATTTGTTAATTAGAATATCCGAAAATTTGGAAATTCGAATATCCGAAAATTTGGAAATTTGAAAATAAGAAAGAAAATCTTAAAATTAGAAAGAACAAAAATCTGAAAATAAGTATGAAAATTTGAAAATTCGAAAATCTGAAAACATTAACAAACTAACTAATGATTAACTATTAAATTATAGGTATTTGTTATGTTCCATTCATTTAGATGCGGCATTTGTTATTTCGGATAATTCGTAACTTCGGATAAATTTGTATCCGTTACATTCACTAACAGCCAAATTTGAAAGGTAATTCCAATACCTATTATTTACTAATAGTTAACCACTTCAGCCCCGGAAGGATTTGCCCCCTTCCTGACCAGAGCACTTTTTGTGATTCGGCACTGCGTTGCTTTAATTGACAATTGCGCGGTCGTGCAATGTTGTACCCAAACAAAATTGACATGCTTTGTTTCCTACAAATAGATCTTTCTTTTGGTGGTATTTGATCACCTCTGCAGTTTTTAATTTTTGTGCTATAAACAAAAAAAGAGCGACAATTTTGAAAAAAAATCCAATATTTCTTACTTTTTGCTATAATACATATCCAAAAGAAAAAATATAAAAAAAACAAATGTATTCATCAATTTAGGCCGATTATATATTCTTCCTCATATTTTTGGTAAAAAAAATTGCAATAAGCGTATATTGATTGGTTTGTGCAAAAGTTATAGTGTTTACAAACAATGAGAATTAATTTATGGCGTTTTTATTATTTTTTTTTTTTTCACTAGTAATGGCAGCAATCTGCGATTTTTAGCGGGAGTGCGACATTGGGACCATTGGCATTTATACAGAGATCAGAGCTAAAAATAGCCACTGATTACTGTATAAATGTCACTGGCAGAGAAGGGGTTAACTGTGTTTCCTCACTGTGTTCTAACTGTGTGGGGGCTGGGCTGGCAGGAGCATGACAGATCTAACTGTTCCCGATCACAGGGATCAGTAGAACACTGTCATGTCCCCTGTCAGAACAAGAAACCGCCGTGTTTACATCGGTGGGTCCCCGCTCTTCCTCTGCAGTAGGCGTTCGCAGCCCTACCCGCGGCCCCACTCTCGAGAGCAACTTTATATACCGCGATTTGCGCAACGGAGCCACTTTGCCGCCATATATCCACGCGAAGCGGTCGGCAAGTGGTTATTATTAGTTAGTTATTATTTCGGATTTTCACATTTTTTATTTTTGTAATTATTTTTGGATTTACATCCTTATTTTTGGATTCACAAATTTCCAAACTTCCGAATTTTCTGATTTTCGCATTTCTGAATTTCTGCATTTTCTAATTTCCGACTTTTCTGATTTTCAAATTTCGGATTTTCTTTCATACAGGTTTTCGTTAATTCAAATATTTCTGAATCAACACATTTTTCGAATTTGGTTGAAAAATGAATTCGGAACGAATCGAATTGCAAATGTTGAATTAGCAGAGGCATATCCTGCACATAGATAGGGAGAGGTACACACTGGTTTAGGAGAGATTGGAACAGAGCAGGGAAAGGCTCCTAAGGAGTAGGGACAGTGCAAGGAGGGTCAGGAGTTCCCTTGAAATATACTTCCCTGAGTTTGGGGAAGGATCCTGTGCCCAAGCCTTAATTCTGAAGCCTGAACACATGCTTGTATCCTACTTTGCCAGAGTAGCACACTATCTAAGAGGTTCATTGCTAGAACCTAAGGAGACCTAGTTAAAGAGCACTTCTCTCTCATGCAGTATTTCTGCCTGTAGGTTCATATTGACTGCCTGGTTACAGAACTGTAAATACAGATGCTTGGAATTATTACCAATTGCTGTACGGTTTATTATCCACTACGTATAACTAGAAAATTCCCAGAAGATGTGGTCTCGTCTGGTCCCATCACCATCACCCAGTTACACATGTGCACACATTAAAAATAAAGGAGCTTTACAAACGACCAGAATCTTTAATAAGTGTAAATATGACTAAATCTGGAACCATTCCTCGTAAATACACCAAATACAATGATCTGAAATGTCCAGAAGTAACCCAAGACCTTATAGATATTCCATCCATCTGAAGGTAGGTCCATGCACGTCATTTCCACATGTCACCAAGAATGTCCGTGTTATCTTTGCCAGGTAATATTCTGTGCTGACGGATGATATAGATGGACCAGTTAATAAAGGATTACTAGGCATTTCACAAGTTTATTGTCTGTATTCTCTTATTGTAGGTAGGATGTAGAGCATGTAGGCATCTGTAGGACAGTCCCATTTCTCATGGTAGGAGGACTTTTGTCTCAGTCATTGGGCTCATAGCAGAATATACACTCAGGATTTTGTTCCTCTGCCGGTTCAACTTGAATAGTGACCGAATGGAAGGGGAAACTGTCAAAAACATTCTGTGTGACTTCATTCAAAATTCTTTTGGAGTCATCTGAAGATTCTGTGAAAAAAAAAAGGATGGCTGGTTACATACTGTATATAAACATAAAAATGTACTAGTTCCTAATGTATATGTAAAGCCAAATATTTTATAGGTTTTTTTTTTTTTTTTTTTTTTTGTTTTGATTCAAGGAGGAATTGGTAAAAATGTGTAGAAAACTTCACAATTTTTTGCTTTCTGTGTCTCGTTGGAAAGATATTCCCTCATGTAGTGTCTCAACATATAACATGAAGTGAAATAAGATCTCTTCAGTAAGGAAGATACTCTCTAAAGCTGACCATAGATGGATCAAAATCTGGCCAGTTCAGCATGGACTGCACAAATTTTGATCCCACTATAGCCGTTCCTGCTAGACAGAAGTCAAACTAAAGATGTTGGAAATTTTCATTCAGTCGGTGAGGTCAGCTGCAGTACTGATCAGTGTATTCTGACAGCTGAGAAGTCCCTGCTGTCAAAATACAATGGCGCAGCAGGGAGAATTCCTCCATCTACCTCCAATGTGTGGATGGGAAATGTATCCAGTTTATTTCAGCCTGCTGGCTGATCGAAAAAACTGACCCATGTATGCCAGGTGCTCTGTCAAATTAGCCACTTACGTTTTTTTAAACCATCAGTAATGGGAGAATTTGAGGAATTT
Source organism: Glandirana rugosa (assembly GCA_018402905.1). Classification (NCBI taxonomy): domain Eukaryota; kingdom Metazoa; phylum Chordata; class Amphibia; order Anura; family Ranidae; genus Glandirana; species Glandirana rugosa. Next base: position 3,336,611 of record BLSH010217607.1, read on the forward strand.
GTGTTTGGACACAACATCGGCAACCAAATACAGCCCACTACAGGAAGATCTAGCTGTTTTGACAGCACAGCGGCTAACGAGGACAAAGTTGTCGCTGCCTCAGAGGCTGACATTTTATTGGTTAGCATCGAAGCGGGGTAACAATCCCCGCTCATAACATCATGCACCAAACTTTCGGTTGCCGGTGTTGTGTCCAAACACCAAATAGTCAAAATCTCCAATCACTGATGGTTTAAAGAAATCAGAGGTTCCATAGTTGGAGCTTCTGACGAGTTGGCTAATTTGACAGAACATCAGCTTTAGACAGTTTTTACTGTAGCAATTGTTCCTTTTGGAATATTTCCCCTCTGTCCCTGAAAATTATATTTTTGGGGGTTTTAGATATCAATTTTATTTTACATTTCTTGAATGTTAACATGTTTTTTAAATTATGTTTTTTGTGAAATCTATACAAAATATTTATTTTACAAAAAAAAAATTAATACAAGGTTGATCCATGCCACTCCATTGACAAACCAAAATACATGCTTGTTGGCAGTCTGTGAATAAGAGATTAAGCTGAAGGATTCTGTCTCTGTCGTGAAATGTCACGTACCTGGCGAACGAGTCTGACTTATGCAGGGGTTCACCTCTCTTGCGGCCCTGGTTTCAGAATCCCTCTCAGGTGCAGGCGGGGTCGTCAACATGCGGGCAGCGAGGTACAGGCCGGGGGTCAGGGCAGGCAGAAATCAGCAATGTCCAAGGAAAGCCTTGGTCACAGGTACAGGAAAAGTCTCTCAGAGTAAGGCACGGGGTCACTGGAACGCAGTAGAACCGACAGCATCTGCTACAGGGAGCAGTTTACCTAAATGGGCCGTTTGGCACCATTGGCACGCACGCGCTAATGCGCATGGGCACGAGTACGCGCGAACGTGCACAGGCGGCCAAAACGGCCAGAAGATGCTAATCGTAACATTGCCCCCCCAAGGGGCAGCCTCCAGATGCCCAAATGGGTTCTCCTAGTTGGGTGTCTCCTCCAGAAAGCACTGATCAGTTCATTTGCATGAAGGTTTTCCTCCGGCTCCCAAGAGCTCTCTTCGGGTCCGTAGCCCTTCCACTTGACCAGGAATTGAGTGCTGCCTCCTCTTTTCCTACAATCGAGGATAGTCTCCACCTCAAATTCTTCCTCTCCGTCCACCATGACCGGCTCTGGGGGCGCTGTACTACGCCCTGGGAAGACGTCTGGAACTGTTGGTTTCAGCAGATTAACGTGGAAGACTGGGTGAATATGCATAGATGCAGGAAGGTTTAGCTCGTAAGCTACTCAGTTTTCGCGTGTTCACGCGCGCTCCCGTGCGTGCGCGCCGGAAATGGCGTCAAACGGCCCCATTTAAGCTCAGAACATCCAGCAGTCAGTGCTGTCCATTCTACAGCATGTAAGTGTTCCTGAGCAACCTGATTTTCTGTTTATCTGATCCTGCGACCCGGCTTGACCTTGACCTTGTTGATTTCTGCCTGCAGCGACCCCCAGCTTGCCTACGACCACTCTTCTGCTTGATCCTTTGTACTTCGCTGCCAGCCTGTTGACGACCCTGCCTGCATCTGATGACCCCTTCACGACGAGCTTCACTGGACCATCCGTATCATCACCAGGGATCCTGTCCGGCCCTCGTGACCCCCTGAGCTCCTGGGCTCCCTGTCTGCTCTACCGGGGACCCTCGAACCAGGGCCTCCTTTTGATAGGAAATGGTCCTATATATCTGGGGCCCAGTTTTTTAGAGCGGCAGGAGAGTCTCAGGTTCTTGGTGGACAGCCAGACCCATTGGCCAACTTGCAACTCCAGTTCCCCCCGTCTCCCTCTGTCAAAGTACCTTTTACTGGTGGCCTGGGTTTGGGCGAGGGCCTCCAGCAGGAGCTTGCTGTTCCTTTCCAAAAACTGAGTCATGTTCTGCACAGTAGGTACAGGGCTTTCTGAGGCCAAGTTGGGCAGAAAGGTAGGGTGGTAGCCGAGATTCGCCCAGAAAGGGGACTGCTTGGTAGCAGAATGGACAGAGTTATTGTAGGCGAACTCGGCTACGGGTAGGAGGGAGACCCAGTCGTCCTGAGCATAGGAGGAGTAGCACCGCAAGTATTGTTCTAGGGTCTGGTTGGTCCTCTCCGTCTGCCCATTGGACTGGGGGTGGTAGGCCGAGGAGAAGGCCAACTCGATACCCAAAGTAGTGCACAGAGACCTCCAGAACCGGGAAGTGAACTGCACTCCCCGGTCCGACACGATGTTGGTTGGAATTCCATGTAAGCGGAAAGCTTCTGCAGTTTCTGTAGCTGAAGGGGTGCCCTTCATTGGGACAAAATGGGCCATTTTTGTGAGCCGGTCCATAACCACCATAATTGTATTGCATCCTGCGGACAGTGGTAATTCCACTATAAAATCCATAGCGATCTGGGACCATGAACGTTCCGGGATGGGTAGCGGGTTAAGTAGTTCCCAGGCCTTAGATTTCTCCGTCTTATTCCTATTGCAAACAGGACAGGCGGCCACGTAACTCTGACAATCCTCTTTCAGCCGAGGCCACCAGAATGACTGGGATAGTAGCTCCGTTGTCTTATGATCACCAAAATGCCCAGCCATCTTGGTGTCATGACAGAGTCCGAGGACTACCGAGCGGAGTTCCTGGGGGACGTACAGCCTGTTTTCCCACCACCATAATCCCTCTCTTAGCGTACATCGAGGGTCCGGTGGTTCGCTAGGGCCGGTGCAAGATTTCCGGATTCAGGTCAAAAGGTCTTCCTGGGTAAGCAGGAAACTGTGAGCAGGAAGGATGGTATCTGGCGGGGAAATGTCCTCTGGGACATGGAACATCCTTGACAGAGCATCCGGCTTAACATTCTTTGCCCCGGGCCTGTAGGTGATGTGAAGCTGGAAACGACTGAAGAACAGTGCTCACCTTGCCTGTCCGGGTTTCAACCTTTTAGCCGTCCGCAGGTATTCACGGTGCGGGTATCTGGAGAGCCCGACCTGGTGCATACTGAAGTAGCAAGTCCCTGTACTCTTCCTTCCAGATGGGTGTAGTCGTCCTGAAGGGTCTGGATGGCTCAGGTGAGCCCTGCAAGGGGCACGCACAGCTCGTCCATGGGAGAGGTCCCCTGCGCAGACTCGGCATGGCTGTCGGTTGCTGTCACGTACCTGGCGGACGAGTTTGACATATGCAGGGGTTCATCTCTCTTGCGGCCCTGGTTCGAGAATCCCTAATAGTGCAAACAGGGAGTTCAGTAGCACAGGGGGGCACGAGGGCTGGACTGGATCACTCGGTGGTGCGTGATGGTCCACTAGAGCTCATGCTGAGCAGAAGAGTAGTCGTGCAGTCCTGGTCGGCACCTGGCTGGCTAGGCGGTGCAAATGGAGCAGGCAGGCGAGTCATCAGGTGCAGGCGGGGTCGGCAACGTGCGGGCAGCGAGGTACAGGTGGATCAGGCAAGAGAGTAGTCGTAGACAGGCCGGGGGTCAGGGCAGGCAGAAATCAGCAAAGTCCAAGGAAAGCCGGGGTCAAAGGTACAGGAAAAGTCTCTCAGAGTAAGGCACGGGGTCACTGGAACACAGTAGAACCGACAGCATCTGCTACAGGGAGCAGCTTGCTTAAATGGGCCGTTTGACGCGCACGGGCGCGTGCGCGAATGCGCACAGGCAGCCAAAATGGCCAGGAGATGCTGATCCTAACAGGAAACAAGGACCAACCTATTCTTGCTACTTAAGTCTGTTTCATAGCACAGTTGTAAAAATCCTACTATCTGTTGTGTAAGTTCTGTATATACAGTAAATGTATTCTATTTTGTATGTATTGCACACTGCACTCATTGTGCTCACGGCACTAATAATGTTTTCATTACATGTTTGCATTCTTTTGAGTGCGTCTATGTTACTCCCCTTGTTACCATACAAGTACAATTGTAATATTAATGTGATACCTACGTAATCATGTGTATAAAAACCTTCAATTTCCTCATAATAAAACAGAACAGTTATTTGGAAAGATGCTGAGTGTATCTTTTGTGTCTGTTCCCTACTGCAGTAGTTATTATTAATTTGTAACCACTAATCAATATGAGGATAGAAGTTGTCTATCTATAAATTTCCATGTCAGATGGCGAGCCAAACAGGAGGGGATTTACAGGTGACCCTGAGAATCTGAAACGAGGAGCTTGAGATGATCCTGGAATTTCTGATAATCAGTCGGCTGAGGTAAGCCTTTTGCTTACATTTGAGTTTTCAGACTTCCTTGATCGGTAAGGCATTTTCGGGGATATCCTAAGAGGATATTGGACCCTCTCCCTATGAGATTTGTTTTGGGAGTGTGTTACTCACTTGCTTATTTTGGCACAGTTTCACAGATCGGCCTCCCAAGGCTGCCATATTTTGTCATATTTCCGAGGGCAGTTCCTGTTAATATATGTCAACTTATACATTCATTGACAGATTTCCTCCAGGAAGATACCGTCGGAGGGTGGGGGGGAGGAGACCCACTCAAACAGAATTTCTTTCTTCGCATAATATAAAACATATGAAATTAACAGTTTAGTGTATCTAGGTCGCAGCTCGTCATCATGGATACCCAATAAGGCCAGTTCGGGGGTGTGGGGCAGAGACAACTGCAAACAAGAATCTGACTTCAAATACCGCACCCCAGAACCCCTGTATCCTCGGACAGGACCAGAACATGTGCATATAGGTTCCCTTTTCTGCATGACATCTGGTGAATGCTGAGGACCGCTGTGGATAGACTCTGTGCAGCGTCTGTGGAGTATAATAGACTGTATGAAGGAACTTCGTCTGTATCAAGTTATCTTTGGAAGCTATCATTATCTTGGAATTATCTTCAAAACATTCCTCCCAAGTTTCCCTATCTAGCGATGGGATGTCTAGGTGCCATTGTTCCAAAAGTTTATCTATTTTAGGGGAGTGCAACCTAAGTAGTGCCAAGTATAGTGCAGAGAGAGGTTTGGACAGAGTCTCCTGGGCCAGTAGCTCCTCTATCGGGTCCGCTGTCAGGACCGGGGGGCTTGGAAATTGGTGGCGAACAGCATGCCGTAGCTCCAGGTATCTGAAGTACATCCATCCTGGCAGATGAAAGGCCCTTGATAGGGCCGTATAGGGCAGGAGGGTCCCCATCTGCATGATATCCTTCAACCTACTAATACTGTACCTAGCCCACACCTGGGGGTCCAGGAGCATGTGGAAGTGATGGATTACCCCACAGAGGGTGATAAGCTCCAGGAACCATGCCCTAGCCACCAACCACAACCTCAGCGTAGTTTTGGTAGGGATAGGGAGTACATGTATATATATACTATATCTCCGCGCTTAGGATAAACAATACTAAGACTGCTGCCTCCTCAAATTTCCCTCCAGTGAAGGGAATGAAATGATGATATTAAAACACTGAGGAAATGGCACTATCTAATTAAAGAAAGAGGCTAAGACATTTTTGTGAATGTATGACACTACATAAAGTGCAAATGAGCAAACTGTAGTTAAATAGTGTATAAAAAACTTCAGATAACTAAATAACTAAAAATGATATGTGCAATGTTCAAAAAATAGTCCATAAAAATAGTGTATGCAGTCCAACTCTAAAAGTCCAACCATGTGACTTGTGACTTCAATCTCCAAAGTGTAGTATGAAAAAAATAAAAATTGTTAAGAACAAATAGTGTATATAAAAATTCCATCAGAAAAGTGTCATCAAAAAAGGAAAAACAGATAAGAGATGATAATTTGATAAAGTGACTTTAGTGCTTCATCTGTATATATGGTGACCAGGTGATTTCCACACGTGCTCCCCCTCATAGGTCCCTACTCACCACATCTCTGCACCCCTGCAGGGGTAACCCGCATGAAGTAAATAGGAATTTTATTCCTGTGCTCCGCTCTCCTGTTTCCACATGCCACTCTCCCGTTCACAGCGTCCTCTTCAAAGGGGTTCCATATGGGAAGAACAAGGGATCCACAATAGTGTAATTCCGTAATCAAACTGTCTTTATTGTTTAAAACATATGCAGGAAAGATCAAGGATAAAAACACGTCCTTCGTTGGTGTACAAATCAGGCAGTGACTGTGGCATTGGCCCTAGACCCCTGCAGCCACCATCAAACGGTGACAAGTACTAGGTGACAAGGCCCAGAAATAAACTCTATAGTTGGGAAGGGCCAGGCCTCCGCACCTAACTGGAAGTTGAAGTGTAGACCGTGCCAACCTCGGCGCAGACCCCGCCCATAAGAAGGAACTAATATAACCATCTATTTCTTTGAAGGGTTTGCTTGAGTAAGACTGGGCTGTTGTGATACAGGTATAAGAACTTGGGCAGAAATATCATTTTAATCATATTAATACGGCCCAGGAGATTAAGGGGAAGGTTGCCCCAGAAAGTACATCTGTCCTTCAAGTGTAAGACCACCGGGCGAATGTTCAGCTCTGGAAACCTATTTAGATCTCTGGACACTTGAATTCCCAGATATTTGTTCCACCCACACCAATGAGGTACACTCCGCCGCTCCCCTGGCCTCTAAGTCCAGAGGGAATAGAACCGACTTGCTCCAGTTTATCCTAATACCAGAGAAATATCCAAACTTATCAAAGATCTTCAGGGCAGCCCGCATGGAGGAACTCGCATTACTAAGATATAGGAGAGTATCATCCGCATAGAGCAAAATTTTTTCCTCCAAGTGCCCAACCTTCCAAACCTCCACAAGCCGGGACGTCCTGACAAGAATGGCCAGCAGCTCCAGCGCGAGGGCAAACAAACTGGGGGACAAGGGGCAAACTTGCCGGGTACCCCTGGCCAATGGGAACGACTCAGATATTCTATCATTGGTGCATACTCGGCTCTGGGCAATCTATACAGCAGTTGTACCCACTTGATGTATTTGTGACCGAAACCAAATCTGTGCAACACACTCCAAAGAAAAGGCCACTCGACAGAGTCGAAAGCAATTTCCGCATCCAGCGATGCTTATCTGCTAACCCCTGCATTATCATGGTTAGCAGATAAGTTGAGAAACAAACAGTGGATAATGATATCAGTGCCCTTGCCTGGCATAAATCCAGTCTGATCTTCATTCACAAGCTGTTCAATAGCTGTCGCTAAACGTAGGGCTAAAATTTTTGCCAGTAGTTTGGCATCTGCATTAATTAAGCATATTGGCCCATAAGAGGCACAGTCTTGTGGATCCTTACCAGGCTTGGGCACCAACACAATAAGAGCCTCAGACATAGAGACAGGCAGGGCTACTAAGGAGGTGAAGTTGTCAATTAATGTTGTGAGTCTAGGGGCCAAGGACTCTTGATAACAAGAATAAAATTCAATTGGTATCCTGGTATCCCATCAGGACCAGGGGCCTTTCTGGCCTGCATAAGGCCAAGAGCTGTCTGAACCTCCTCCAGCGTTATATCCTCATCCAACCTATACCTGTCCTCTACCTCTAGAACTGGGAAGTCAACTTGGTCCAGATACCCCTAGCCCTCCAGAGTCGAGCCATTGTAGGACACCCTAGATGAGTAAAGCTCCTCATAAAATTGTTGGAATCGTTTATTAATATGCTCGGACTCCAACAATAATTCCCCCTCACTACTCCTAAGTCATCCAATGTGTGTAGCCGTGTATTGTTCCCTCGCTAACCACGTCAAGAGTCTCCCATTTTTGTTACCATATTCAAAGACACTCTGGGCCATGTCAAGCATTGATTTTTGGGTTTGTTCAGATCTATATACCATCAGTCGGCAAAGGGCAGGCAGCATAGACAGTCCCTCTTAATCCCAGCTATGCATTTAATGTACTCCCCCTTAGCCATGCATTAAAAGCATCCCATAACACTAATGGGTCGGTCGTCTCAGTGTTTTGGAGCCAAAAATTTCTAAGCTCCTCCGGCAACTCCTTAGGATCTGAGATCCAGAACCTGGACAGCCTCCACACCCTCGCTCCAGTCATGGAGGGCATCTGAATCTTGAGAAGAAGAGGGGCATGATCTGAGATTCCCCTAGAAAGAATCTCAACCGGCATCACTCTCCCCAGAACTTCGGAAGAAGCATAGGACAGATCAATGCGCGAGAGCGTCCTATGAGTCGCTGAGTGACAAGTGAACGCCCGGTCTGAGGGATGGAAGTGTCTCCACACATCCGTCAGACTGAACGCACCCGCCCATCGAGACAAGTTTGGAGCCCATCCAGAGAGAGAATGAAGCCTGTTCAGGTCCGGAGTCAGAGTAAGATTATAATCCCCCAATAATAATACATTAGAACACCAGTATGATGTCACCACCCACATGATAAAATCAAGCAAGGTCACCTCAGCCGGGGGGATAAATACAAATCCACTATCACAAAAGGTATGTTACGTATTAATGCATGAATTATCAAATAACATTCCCCAGGATCTGATTTAACATCCAAGACCTGAAACTGGAGGGATCAGTGGAATGGGATGCTCATCCCCCTAGCATAGCTTGAGTAGGTGGCGTGATGCCCACCCAAGCCTTTTTGAGACCAAGAATACGGGAACCCATTAGATGAGTCTCCTGTAGAATGCAGATGTGTGGGGAAAATCTACACAGGAAGGCAAACACCAGGGCCCGTTTCACAGCAGAATTAAGCCCTCTTACATTCCATAATATAATAGTGATATTAGCCATTAATTCGGGTGGGAACTGTAATACAAAGGATATAAAAATAGTAATAGACCTGGATAGTGGATACAGGAAAGGGGGGCCACCTATCTCATCCCCAGGTCCCACAACCTCCCGCAGATACTGGCATATCAGTGAAAAACATTGTCATCATACCTGGTAAGAGCAATATCGAGCAATAAACAGGGAAAGTAAAGAAACCCAACAGTACAAAACCCCACCGAGCAGCAACCTCTTGCTCCCCCCACCCCGCCACATCCATAATCTAGGAGTAGCATTGGATCCCAAAAAAAACCCCCAGAACCGTAGAGCAGTCAAGCAACCTTGGGGTGTGTGCCCATAGACTGAGGCACCTCCTTACGTGACTCAATTAGTGATGGAGCTAGTTCCAATGTAGCCAAGACATGAGTCAACGACAGAGAAGTGCAGGAAACTGTGAAAGGCATAAGAATCCATCCTAATAAGAACTTTGGTACAAAGTGGAGTTAGTAGTGAATAAAAGTATTATTATTATATAGGCAGACACCATATATTTCAACTGCGATCTAACCGAGCATCCTGTGTACCGCATCAAGCATATCAGCACAATCCTCATAAGGTTGGTGTGTTAAGGAGGCCACGACATAGGGCCTGTCCGATGCAGCACCCCTACACAAGACCATAGGCCGCCAAGCAGGCACAGGATCCACTCAATAGTGACTGGCCCCAAACAATAATCCTCAGCCTGCACAGACAGTCACCTTCTCGGCAGTCAAAGCACATGGCATATATGTGTCAGTAGGAAAAACAGTGCAACTAGGGAAACAGTACGTACCCATTAAGGAATGCCTTTTATAACAGGTAGTGACAACTTAACCTCGTGGCGGCAAGGCCTCCAACCAAGCAGAGGCATCTTTGGGATTAGTGAAAAATCGCACCGTTTCGCCATCCACCACCCTGAGTTTGGCCGGGAACATGATGCTATATGCAATATTTTTCGCTCTCAGAGGCGCCTTTATTGAGTCAAATGACCTGCGCATCCTCTGTGTTTCCATCGTGTAATCAGAGAAAATGTGTATCTTAGAATTCTGGTACGTGAGAGGCCCCGCTACCCTTGCCACCCGCAGGGCCTTGCCTCTATCCCGAAAATTCAGTAAGCGGAGTAAGAACTTGCGTGGTAGTGACCCCTCTGGACCAGGCCTTGGAGGAATCCGATGCGCTCGCTCAACGGTAAAGTAGGGCAAGAACTGGGCTGCCGGCAACAGGGACCTCAGCATCCCTGACACAAAGACTGTAGGATTCCTTCCTTCCAACCCTTCCGCCAGGCCCATGATTCTCAGATTATTACGCTGACTCCTATTTTTGGAGTCTTCTGCTCTGTACTCGAGGGCCCGCAGCCTGGTCTTTATGGTGCGCATCTTATTGGAGGTCTCACCTGCAAGGTCCTCCACTTGGCTGACCTGGTGCTCCACCGCCTCCATGCGTGATTGGATTTTATCCAAAGTCCTGGTGGAGCAACCCCACATCCATCTGGACTTACTCAAATTTAGATGTCAGCGCCGTTTGGCAGGTCGTGACGGCCGCTTGGCAGGTGGTGATAGCCACCATAACCTCTGAGATACCTGGGGCAGAGGTAGTAGATGGATCCACCAGATCAGTCTGGGAGGCCATGCTGCTATCATGAGGCTGCAGTGAAACAACAAGCCCAGGGCAGATGTCTAGGGTGATGTCTGGGGGAAAAATGCAACTCCTTCCCCTTCTGAGCCCTCCTGGGTGTCTTGCTGGACATACGGGAACGTAAGGATACCTGCACAGGTCGTCACAAAAATGAAAGTTCCTCAGCAGAGCTCCGGGACACATGTCTGCTTAGATCGCCATCTTGGACATGCCCCCTGGATTCCACCTTAGTCCACTGCAAATGAACGCATGTGAGGCGACACGTATCGTCCATTGATCACCTTACCTCGTATAGATACATATCCCCCCCTCTGCTCAAGCCCCGTGGTTGAGCAACTGTCCCAACCAGACAGTGGACATGGGAAAAGGCATCTGCATTATTCTGGAGTTTCCCTGTTCTATGCTCCACTGTAAATTTAAATGCTTGCAGAGCACCCGGCTGTTTTTTTTCCCTTGTTATCACACATCCATTTAAGAGGGGCATGTTCAGTGACTAATTTGAATGACTTCCCCAATAGGAAATATTTCAGAGCATCTAAGGCCCATTTGATGGCTAAACATTCCTTCTCAACAATGGTATAGTTTTCTCATGTCTGTTGAGCTTTCTGCTAAGGTAGACCACTGGGTGCTCCTCCCAGTCTCTGACTTGGGACAGTACAGCACCCAGTCCCACATCAGAGGCTTCCATCTGTACGAAAATTTCCTTTGTGAAATCTGGGGTCACGAGCACAGGTTGTGCACAAAGGGCTTGCTTCAACATTTAAAAATGCCTTCTCTGCCTCCGGATTCCACTTGATCATGACCGACCCTCTACCCTTCGTCAGATCTGTCAGTGGGGCTGCAATGGTGGCAAAACTGGGAATAAAAACACTCTTAGTATCCTGTGATCCCAAGAAATGCACAAACTTGCTTTTTATTTATAGGTTGGGGCCATTTTTGAACTGCCTCAATTTTATTGATCTGAGGTTTGATCAGCCCCCGATCAATAATGTAGTCAAGGTATTTGGCCTCCTCCAAGCCTATGGCACACTTTCTGGGGTTGGCAGTGAGCCCTGCTTTCTTAAGAGAATCAACTACTGCTTGCATCCGAGGAAAATGGGATTCCCAATCTGGACTGCGGATGACTACGTCGTCCAAATAGGTGGCTGCGTATTGGCGATGTGGTCTTAAGGACTTATCCATCATCCTCTGGAACGAGGCAAGAGCACCATGCAAGGCAAAAGGCATCCACGTATACTGAAAGGACCACTTGGGGGTAGAAAACGCAGTTTTCCCTTTTGCAGATTCCATTAGGGGCATCTGCCAACAACCTTTAGTCAGGTCTAACATAGTTATGTACTGGGCATTACCCAACCTGTCAACAAGCTTGTTGACCTGAGGCATTGGGTATGCATTGAATTTGGACACGCTGTTCTGGTTTTGGGACCAATACTATGGGACTAGTCCAATCACTGTGAGATTCCTCTATCACGTCCAGCTCTAACATGCTCTTTATTTCATTTACAACTGCTTCGCGCCTGGCTTCAGATATTCAATAGGGCTTTACATTTACGCGGACACCTGGTTCCGAAATTATGTCATGTTGTATAACTGTGGTCAGTCTAGGCAGGTGAGAGAAAAAGCCTCTATTCTTACTCACAAATTCTTTAACATCCTTCTGTTGGACCACTGACAAGGTTTCAGTTATGGGCACTTCCGGAGTCACAGGGGGTATGCCCTTTGGGGGGGTTGGCATTGCCAGTAAAGTCTCTCGGTCCTTCCAAGGTTTCAAGAGATTAACGTGATATATTTGCTCGGGTTTCCTTTTCCCTGGCTAGTAAACTTTTTAGTTTACTTTCCCTACACTTTCCATAATTTCAAAGGGGCCCTGCCACTTTGCTAGGAATTTACTCTCGACTGTGGGGACTAGTACCAGCACTCTATCACCAGGGCTGAAGAACCGGGTTTTGGCACCCCGATTATAAACCCTTCTCTGAGCTTCCTGGGCTTGCTCCATATATTCCTGTACCAGAGGCATACCAGCAGCGATTCTATCTTGCATTAGTGAGATATGCTCAATGACGCTTCTATAAGGCGTGGTGGCTCCCTCCCACGTTTCTTTTGCAACATCTAGCAACCCCCTGGGATGTCTACCATACAGTAGTTCAAAAGGGGAGTAACCTGTAGACGCCTGAATTACCTCTAGTATGGCAAACATGAGGTATGGCAGCAAGAAATCCCAATTTCTCCCATCTTTGTCCACCACCTTTTAAAACAGGCTTTTGAGCGTTTTGTTAAACCTCTCCACAAGACCATCAGTTTGTAGTGGTAGACAGAGGTACGGAGATGGGAAATTTTGAACAACTTACACAATTCTTTAGTGACTCTGGACATAAATAGGGTGCCTTGATCCGCTAATATTTGTTTTGGACTACTCACATGACTAAATACCTGGACAAGCTCTTTAGCAATAGTTTTAGCTGAGGTATTACGTAAGGGAATGGCTTCAGGATATCGTGTGGCATAGTCCAGTATTACCAGTATGTGCTGATGGCCCGGGCAGACTTTACTACTGGACCCACCAGATCCATGCCAGTCCTTTCAAAAGGCACTTCAATAATTGGTAATGGTAGTAGCAGACTGTGAAAATGGGGCGATGGCGCAGAATACTGACACTCTGGGTATGACTCTGGCGTGTAGCCAGGTTTATTAAAAAGGTTGCACGTAGAAATCAAATAAACAAAACATAAAATAAATCCTTGCCATCCAGACACCATTAAACATTTCATTTTTTCCTAACTGAGCGGTGAAGGGCTTCTCCCAGACACCCACAAAACATAGACAGTGCAAACCTTTTTTGTCTCAGTCCATAAGCAAACTTCCATATGTCAGTTCTCTCAGGCTGATGGCTCCTGAGTCCCAGGCCAGAAAAAAACTCGGCTCTCCTCCTGATTATTTAACCTACCTGATGGTGGACTCCAGTGGACCACAAAATCTGGTCCGGAACCAACCCTGCCAAAGTGGCTGGTAAAACCCGGGCCAGATTCCACCTTAGTCCACTGCTAATGAACGCGTGCGAGACGACACGTATCGTCCATCGATTACCTCGCCTCGTACCGTTCCACTATTCAGCTGCTCAAGGTGAATCCAGCACCTGTAGTGGTCTAATCACCATCTCCTGGGTGCACGCCCTGCTGCTGCTGCAGATACATAGAGAAAGCTTGAAATGAGGATGGCGGCACTCCAGGAGTAGATGCAATTAAAATTTATTGTTCCAAGAAGATCATAATCCATATACAAAACAGAGCTGGAATACAGGCAAAGGTAACGCGTTTCACACGTCTGGCGTGCTTCGTCAAAACCATACTTCGCCTCGTATAACGTTACAATATATACGTGTATATATAATGTGTATGTATATACAGAATCTCACAAAAGTGAGTAAACCCCTCACATTTTTGTAAATATTTTATTATATCTTTTCATGTGACAACACTGAAGAAATTACACTTTGCTACAATGTAAAGTAGTAAGTGTACAGCTTGTATAATAGTGTAAATTTGCTGTCCATTAATGTCTAAACTGCTGGAAACAAAAGGGAATACACCCCTCAGTGAAAATGTCCTAATTGGGCCCAATTAGCCATTTTCTCTCCCTGGTGTCATGTGACTCGTTAGTGTTACAAGGTTTCAGGTGTGAATGGGAAGCAGGTGTGTTAAATTTGGTGTTATTGCTCTCACTCTCTCATACTGGTCACTGGAAGTTCAACATGGCACCTCATGCAAAGAACTCTCTGAGGATCTAAAAAAAAAATTGTTGCTCTACATAAAGATGGCCTAGGCTATAAAAAGATTCCCAAGACCCTGAAACTGAGCTGCAAGACCATACAGAGGTTTAACAGGACAGGTTCCACTCAGAACAGGCCTCTCAATGGTCGACAATAGAAGTTGAATGCTCGTGTTCAGTGCCATATCCAGAGGTTGTCTTTGGGAAATAGACATATGAGTGCTGCCAGCATTGCTGCAGAAGTTGAAGGGGTGGGGGTCAGGCTGTCAGTGCTCAGACCATACGCCACACACTGCATCAAATTGGTCTGCATGGGTGTTGTCCCAGAAGGAAGCCTCTTCTAAAGATGATGCACAAGAAAGCCCGCAAACGGTTTGCGGAAGACAAGTAGACTAAGGACATGGATTACTGGAACCATGTGCTGTGGTCTGATGAGACCAAGATAAACTTATTTGGTTCAGATGGTGTCAAGCGTGTGTGGCGGCAACCAGGTGAGGAGTACAAAGACAAGTGTGTCTTGCCTACAGTCTAGTATGGTGGTGAGAGTGTCATGGTCTGGGGCTGCATTAGTGCTGCCAGCACTGGCGAGCTACAGTTCATTGAGGGAACCATGAATGCCAACATGTACTGTGACATACTGAAGCAGAGTATGATCCCCTCCTTTCATAGATTGGGGTGCAGGGCAGTGTTCCAACATGATAACGACCCCAAGCACACCTCCAAGAGGGCCACTGCCTTGTTAAAGAAGCTGAGGGTAAAGGTGATGGACTGGCCAAGCATGTCTCCAGACCTAAACACTATTGAGCATCTGTGGGGCATCCTCAAACGGAAGGTGGAAGAACGCAAGGTCTCTAACATCCACCAGCTCCGTGATGTCATCATGGAGGAGTGGAAGAGGACTCCAGTGGCAACCTGTGAAGCTCTGGTGAACTCCATGCCCAAGAGGGTTAAGGCAGTGCTAAAAAATGATGGTTGCCACACAAAATATTTACACTTTGGGCCCAATTTAGACATTTTCGTTTAGGGGTGTACTCACTTTTGTTGCCAGTGGTTTAGACATTAATGGCTGAGTGTTGAGTTATTTTGAGGGGACAGCAAATTTACACTGATGTGAATGTACAATGTATATGTAAAGCGCTGTGTAAATTGACAGCGCTATATAAGTACCTGAAATAAAAAAATACATTTATACATATATGGTGTAGGGCACATGTGTCAAACACAAGGCCCCGGGGCCGAATCCGGCCCTTCAGGCCATTTTATGTGGCCCTCATACCTCCAGCCCTCCTTTGGTCTTGCTCCAGATCCTGTACTTTCTGCTACCCAGCAATGCCGCAGCTCCTTCCCAGCAGCAGCACAATGTAAAAGGATTGTACTGTGATGTAAGAGAGAATAGGGGGCTCTTGACCTCTGATGGTGGGGGGGGGGGTGACTCTTGACATTTAGTATTACAGATAAAACCAGCCCTTTGAGGGCAATAATGATGCTGATGCGGCCCGCAATGAAATTGAGTCCGACATCCCTGGTGTAGGGGAACTAATTATTTTACTAACTAGGGTGAGCGGTCTCCTCTGAGAATGTCCCGTTTACTGAGCAGCGATAATTTATCACTGCTTAATAAACGTATACCTTTGTGTTTTAGCGAATTTCTGGTACCATAATCTCGCTATGCCTCACGAGATTCCAGTATCAGGGGGCGTTCTCCACTGTTTGAAGCATTTGTAGATTGTTTCACTTTACAAAAGGTAAAGCGATCTCCACCACTTCATAAACAAGCATCCAGAGGAGAACAATGTCTTCTGTGAATGCCGGAGAAGTCAACAGTGGATTTTTTCCACTGCTTCATTAAAGGACAACACAGAGAAGAAATAAAAAACTCCACACAGATAAAGTCCATTGTGGGAATTGAACCTCCAGAGCAAGAGTGATAACTACTGTTCATAAGAGTTCATTACATAAACCCCTTCACAGGCTGAATAAAGAAACAAGAACGTTTACCTTCTAATTTCCATATGAATTTATGCTGGGTTTTAGGACTGCGGTTGAAGTAATGCATACAATTTATATTTATTCTCTTGGGTCTGACAAATTTTATCTGAATTTATTTCCACCTGACTGATTAGTATGCGCACAGGAATGAGGAGAAACATAACATGCTGATTATGCACCAAAGTTGTTCCCAGTTGACCAAGGACTGATTTCCCTGCAACAGAGTAAAACTGTCCTAATTTTCAAATCTATGTGCTTTGATTTCTTTTGCTACTGTTTTATTTTAATAAAGTTTTGGTCACTTTTTCATTATCCCTTTCTGCTTGTTAAGACAAAGCCATTTTGAGAACCCAATAGGCAGTGGCGTTGCTAGGTCTCCAAAAGATCTGGGGCTAGAGCCCATAGCAGCGAAGTAAAGAAAGTCATATGCTTGAGTGTATATATATATATGTACAAATATAAATATTGTTACATATCTGAGTGCAGATCCCCCTTACATCAGGGTCCTCAGAGAGCCCCCCACTTACCTCAGGGCCCCCAGAGATCCTCCGCTTTGAATGCTGGGCAGGGAAAGAGTCGTGGCTGTGATGTCACTGGTTGCTAGACACTAGGCAACTCTAGCAACCAGTGACCAGGAGTAGAGTCGAGTCAGGTGTAGGTGAGGGCGGCGCCAGAGCCAGCACTACAGCGGCTCAATCTGCCCCTGCCTCTTGCATTCCGGACTGGGACATAACTGCTAATTGCAGAACTGCACCCACTCGGTAAGAGACTCGGGGCTATGGGCCCCAGACTCGGGGCTATAGCCCCAATAGCCACCCCCTAGCAATGCCCCTGCCAATAGGGTTGCCACCTGTCTGGGATTCAGACCACCTGAAACCCGGACACATTAGTCAGACTGGACTATGGCTTCCCAGAAGGGTTGCTGGCTGCAGTTGTCTAAGCCGAGAGTGTCTGTTACATTCTCTTTAACACTGCCCAAAGCCAGCACCAACATCCCCTCCTCCCCCCCCAAATGGGAGAGGAGGGAAGGCTCGACTTGCTCCTCTTCCTCCTGCCTCTACCCCCTGTGACTGAAGTCTCCCCACTCTCCCCTTTTCTCTATCCTGCATCTGAGTGTGTACACTACGGTAAATCAGGGTTCTCAGAGCAACCCTTACATCAGAGTTCCCCTTTACATTAGATTGCACAGAGATCAACCTTAAAGTGTAAGTGGGAACTCTGATGTAAAGGGGGCTCTAGGAACAATGAATAAAGAGGAATACAGGGATCTCTGATGTAAGTGGGGCTCTGGTTACCAGAGATACCTTTACATCAGAGTTCCTTTACATCAGAGGGCGCAGTGTTCCCCCTTACATTAGAGTCCTCTCTGTACAGAGTTCAGTGCCCTCCCCCCTTACATCAGAGTTTCCAGAGCATCCCTTATGTCTCCCTTACATCAGAGTATGCAGAGTCGCCCCTTACAATGTGAGGAAACTCAGAGGATTCGAATGAAAGGGGGAACTTTGTGGACTCTTGTGATTAACTCCATATGATTAGAAAGCATTTATTTTAGAATTAGAATTTAATCGCAAAATATATATAAAGTTTATACTATAAACAAAAGTTGCTGTGCGCCGCTAAAGTGTTCGGGTTTGACTTGAAAAAAAGGTGGCAACCCTAGAACCCAACCAGTCAGAGGCAGTGTGGCCCAGTGGTGCTCGAGTATTGATTGATACTGTCTTGTCCTGTCCCTCTTCTAACCCAGTAGACTCTGTAGCTTTAAAAGCTAGATTCACATTTATACAAAAATTCATAAGTGAACATGTTTTTGCAGGAAAAGGATGTGCATGTATTATTTTTTTATATATTTTTTTGGGAACCAGTGACATTATTACAGAAATCAGTGCTAAAAATTTGCTCTGTTATTGTACTAATGACACTGGTAGGGAAGGGGTTAACATCAGGGGCAATCAAGGGGTTAAATGTGTTCCCTGCAGATGTTTTCTAACTGTATGGGGGACTGTGTGACTGGGGAAACACACTGATCCATCTTCCTGCATAGCAGAAAGACAGTATCTGTGTGATCTCCCCTATCAAAATGGGGATCTGCCTTATTTACGCAGGCAGATCCCTGTTCTCTCATTGTGGGGAACGATCAGGGGTGTCTGGTGGACAGGGAGTCCACCCCACCCGCTGATTGGCTCCCCCGCAGGCCAGTGCGCCCACAAAATAGAGTTCCCAAACCGACGTACAATCATGGCGATTCGCGGGACAATGATGGCGGCTGGTCGGCAAGTGGTTCATTTACAGGGGTTTCGTCTCACTTCCTGTTTGGACATGGGACAGGAAGTGAAAGAAAATCTCTGAAATGGGGCACAGATAGCAAAAATAAATCTGAAAAAATTGGGGTTATTACCGTCCCTTGCTCTATCCAAAATGAAAAAAAAAAAATGTTTGCCTATAGCTCTACTTTAAGGCCTCATAGACGTTTTTTACCGCTGCGTTTTTGAGTGTTTTTTGCAGCTCTCCATGTTATTCAATGCCCCCATAAAAACGCTGATGTTTTTGATCTGTAGATAACGTCGGCGTTACTGAGCTGAAAAAAGCAGAACCCACGGCCAACGCATTCCAAGGCTGTAGCGTTATGGCGTTTTTGACTCTGAGCTGGTAAAACGCTCACTAATGCGTTTTTAGTGCCGGCGTTTTCAGGTTAAAAGATAGCAGAGGAATGTTTTCTTAAACAAAATACCTATTAGCGCTAACGCGCATTAACACCGACAAAATTGCGTTTTTGACTCTGATTTTTCCCTGACGGCGGGCCCGATGTTACAGCTAATTTATTTAATACACCCGTGTGTACGGACCTTGTGTCGTTTGGTAGTGAGTCTAGAAGACACTTGGACTCCGAAATATTACAGACTGCCCTTGGCCTGTTTGATACCTTATTTGCAACGAATTTGGGTTCTTGTTTTTACATCATATAACGTCGGTGGTGTAGATTCCTGAATCCGGGGTATGTGTGCCCACATAATTTATTTAATCGACATTGTAGCCCGGGCGGCAGTCCCTTTTTAGTCTCAGTTTTTGCGTTAAAACAGCCACAATTACGCGCAATCGCGATTATCCATAAAACAAATTCTTTTGTAAGGAGACGATAGAAAATTGGACTTTTGCGGCCG
>BLSH010217607.1:3357267-3381810 GCA_018402905.1 Glandirana rugosa
GCAAAG
The DNA here is from genome assembly GCA_018402905.1 of Glandirana rugosa. NCBI lineage: Eukaryota > Metazoa > Chordata > Amphibia > Anura > Ranidae > Glandirana > Glandirana rugosa. The sequence goes on from BLSH010217607.1 coordinate 3,357,274, forward strand.
ACTCTGGAGAATAAAATGACGGTCGTTGCAATATTTTATGACACACGCAGCAGTCTTTCAAATGCAATTCTTTTGGAAAAATACACTTCACTTAATTAAAAAAAACTAAACAGTAAAGTTAGCCCAATTTTTTGTATGTTGTGAAAGATGATGTTACGCTGAATAAATAGATACCTAGCGCGTTACGGTTTAAAATTGCGCACATTCGTACAAGGCAACAAACTGAGGCATTTAAAAATCTCCATAGGCAGCGCTTTAAAAAATTTAAACGGTTACCAGTTTAGAGTTACAGAGGAGGTATTTTGCTAGAATTATTGCTCTCGCTCGACAATCACGGCGATACCTCACATGTGTGATTTGAACACCGTTTACATTTGCGGGCGTGACTCTTTGGCATGCGAGCATGCAGGGATGGGGGTGCTTTAAAAAATTTTTTTACCTTGTCTCTTTAAAAAAAGTAAATCTGTTCACTTTTATTTCTGTCACAAGAAATGTAAACATCCTTGAGACAGTAATAGGCAGTGACAGGTACTCTTTATGGAGGTATCTGGGGTCTAAAAGACCCCAAATCCCTCCATTGCACTTAAAAGTATTCAAAAATCTGAATTTTTGAATACTGTTTTGGAATACTGTGGATTTTTTCAAAGTGGCACCATTGGCAGCCGAGCAAGTGACGTTGTGACGTCGTGTCCTGGTTACTACATCGGAGACCCGGTCAAAGCTGATTCTGGCCTTGTTCGGGACTCTGACCAGCCGGCGGACGTGCCAGCTGGTCGCTCGGGTCTCCCATCCCACTGCGCATAGCAGCGAAAGGCGGCAGGAGGGGGGGCGTCCCCTACCGCTCCTTGTGATAACAGCCGAGCAGCTGCTGAGCCGCATCGGTTGTAATCATTAGGAAGCCGACCGCCAGCTCTAAAACACGGTGCTGGGGTGAAGCCTGCAGCTGCATGCATCACAACGGTACAGCCACTTCTTCAAAACGACATACAGGTACGTTGTTTCACGTGAAATGAGGACTTCATTCACACTAGTACGACTCCAAAGTTGTTCCGATTTTGGAGTGCAACTTTGGTGCAACTTGGATACAACTTTGGCTTTGACCAGTGATAATGGGCAACTGTTGCACAACTGTTGCACTGTATAACTCTCAGGTATGACTTTAAGGCCTGGTTCACACTAGTGCGACATGGAATCTGACTTGTGAAAGCACAAGTCTGATGACAAGTCAAATTAAATGTTTTCCTATGAGAGCCATCTTAACTGATCCGACACAAGTCACTCTGACTTTAGAAAAGGTTCCTGCACTACTATGGTCCAACTTTGATAAGACTTCAATGCCATAGAGTGTAAAGTCAGATAAAAGTTGGACAGAATTTGCAGGGCAAAGTTGGATTGAAAGTCTAGCTACTTTCATGTTGGAACAGTGTGAACATAGCCTTATGCAACATTTGAGGGTTAACATTGAAGTCTATGGCCCTCAAGTAGCAGAAAGTTGGACCAAAGTATGAACTACTTGAACTACTTTGAAGTCGCAGCAACTTTAAGTTGCACATATGAATGGTTATCATTGGAAAACATGGGGAATGACTTGTCATGCAACTTTGATGTCCAAAGTTGCATGACAATCTGCACAAGTGTGAATGGTGCCTAAATGTCAGAAACTGGCTTTGCTGTCCTTTTGTACACATACAGCTCAAACATCTTCTTTCTTGCTGTCATGCACTGAAGCTGACTGCTTTCAGTGACTATCTGCAGGCTTTCACCTCTATGTTAAGCAGATGTTACCCCAGGGCCCAGGTGCCCTATATGTCATCACAGGTTCACAATCAATGGGGCATATGCTGACCTCTATTAATTATAGAGATGAATGGAGACCTGCAGACAGCCATTGATGGCAGTCAAAGCCAGTGCAGAAGAGTAGGCAGGATGATTTTTGATGCCCTTTAGGTCTGCCTGCTATCAGAAAAGCCTTTCAAAATATATGTCAAATACAATACCCATTACCATTCTCAGTCCTGGATGTGATAGGTCAGCGATCCCCTATTACTTCCATCCTAACGATGTGGCTGAGACCTGACTTGTGAGATGCAGAGACATTGACTAGTTGGACCAGTTCCTCTGCCTACCTCACTTTCAGTCCCTTGGGCTGTTGAGTTAAAATGACCCCATCACCAGGCAATAATAAAACCAAGCCAACCTCTAAAATGGGCAACACTAAATGAGTAACTGTCCCATCCAGACCAGAGGTTGCACCATTTAGGAACTGGTTCTGTCTCCCAGCCTCCGCCGCTGTCATTATCACAGCAGAGTGAAAAGTGGGAGGCAGGACAGATGGAGAGCGAATGGAACAGTAAAACTGGATGGAGGGTGGGAGCTGCCCAAGATAAGTTTCCAGGTTAAAAGAATAATAAAGTGTAATGCTATACTTTATTATTCTTTTAATTAGGACACAATATTCTGTTAGATTGTGGTGTTAGCAGCTTTTTCCTTTTATCACATTAGCGCAATGATTTTATATGTTTTTTTAAGTCTCCAGATTAACTAGCAGGTGATAGGTTGCTAGGACACAGAGCGGTCTTAGCAACCAATCACCAGCTTGTTAATGTTAACTCCCGCTCCCACCTTCCACCCAGTGCTACTGTGCCTCTTGCTCTCCATCTGTCCCTCATCCTGTGCTGTGTACCTGTGTAAGGTAGCAGAGTGGGGGGGGGGGCAGAGGACCTGGCTCTGAAGGATGGGAGAGCAGTGGTATTTCTGTGCTAGTATGATGTGATAATACAGTATTATCCCGGCTTGATGTGAATGTACAGAGAGCTGGGGGGGGGGGGGTTGTGTGATGCAAAGGGGCAGAGAACACTACAGTGGGGGGGCGGCATGATGTGAAGGGGGGCAGCGCTGTTGGGGGCGGTGTTTGTGTGATGTAAAGGGGCAGAGAACACTACTGCGGGGAAGGATGTGAAGCGGGGCAGCGCTGTTGGGGGGGGGGAGATGTGAAGAGACCAGAAAGCATTGCTGTGGGGTTGAACGAAGGCAGTGCAGTTGGGGGGGCAGGGGGTGATATGAAGGGGCCAGAAAGCACTACTGGGGGGTGAACGGGGGCAGTGCTGTTTGGGGGGGGTGATGTGAACGGGGCAGCGTTGTCAGGGGGGTTGGGTGATGTGGAGGGGCCAGAAAGCACTACAGGGGGGGTGAAGAGGCCAGGAAGCACTACTGGGAGGGTGAAGGGGGCAGCGCTGTTGGGGGGTGATGGGAAAGGGGCCAGAAAGCTCTACTGAGGGGGGTGAAGGAAGGCAGTGCTGTTGGGGGGCTGCCATGTGAAGGGAGCAGCGCTGTCGGGGGGTGCCATGATGTGAGAGGGGTAGAGGATACACCTGTGGGGGTTGATGCAAAGGGGGGCAGAGGACACGCTGTGGTGGGTAATGTGAAGGGGTTGAGGACACTGCTGTTAATGGGGCGGTGGGTGTTGATGCGAAGGAGGACGGGAAGGCTTTCTAGTTTCTAGGTGACATTTAAAGATTTGGTTGACAAGGGTCCCAATTCAGTTGACTTGGCAATAGAGGATCAGTGCACAAAATGCAGCATGCTGAACTTTTTTCCAAAAACACCACAACCAGAGAGCAGAAAGAACAAAACATGTCTGCAGTCTATGACCTTTGTAATGCCTTTGACTCCTTCCACTTGGGTGTATTTTGGTTTACCCCATGTGCATGTGTTTGTGAAAGGATCGTGTAATATTTCTTACCTTCCATTAGAACGATGAGAATATCTCGTAGAACGGTGATTGTTGTGGCCAAGACAAAAATGGAGAATATAAAAGTACAGATGGGATCAGCTATCTTATACTGAGGCTACAAAAAAAGGAAAAGACATCAAAAAATGAGATTCCTGTTCCTATCCTGTCTTTCGTTTAATTCCCAACATCCCTAACCCCTAAAACTCTTTTTGCAGCCTACATGAACCTAATCCCTCTTCAAGACCTATAACCTCATATTCACAGTATGTCCCATCTCCTCCTGGACAAGTGATTTAGCCACTCATTTGCTCAGGAGGATAATGACAAATAAGGTTCTTAGCTATAGCTGGGAAGGCCCTAGCCCTATATCATTCCAGGTGCCCAACTGTACCATAGCCTCTTATACACATGTTTACGTTCCCCTGCTGATACTGACATTGGCTGACAAACACTGGCAGATAACGAATGCATACTACAAACTAACTCTTAGAGATCAATACAATGGATCGACTTAGTTACTACCATGTACAGACCTTGGTGGTCTCTATATGAAGTTTCATCCACTAAAAAGAAAATTTAAAAAAATAGGCCCGCTTTATGAAAACTTGGTTAAATGGTTAGACTTATATTTCAGTTTCTGACAAGTGCTGGACAGTTGTTATAACATATCACATGGAGAATGCAATAGAAGACAAAAAAAAAATAAGAGGGAGCACCCAAAACAGGTAGACAGGATCGGAGTTGGTTATTATCACCTTGTGTGTTGATCACCTTGTAAAACAACCCAGTTTAAAATAGAAATAGACATGATACAAGCACATGGTACAGCAGGCACATGTCAGGAATATAAAGTGCTGGAGTAACAAAAGCTTTAAGTTCCAGAATCCAGGGATATAACTAAATATCACTTCTGGGTGGAATTACCTTTTATGTAACTGGAGAAAGACTAAATTGTAGTCTTCTATTTGTTTAATTAGAACAAATTGATATTAGAATGTACAGTTTGGCAATGTGAATTAGACAGCACACAGATTAAAGTACACTTGTCATATCCTTGTGAAAATACACAATTGTCTTTACCCTATGAAGGACATGTGGTTGGCTTATTTTAACTTTCAGCCCTGAGATGATCTGACCTTGAAGTATATGACGAGTGCACTGATTAGTACACTGATGCTCTGGAAGAGATCTCCGATGACATGGATGAAGGCTGCACGTATACTAGCATTAGTCTGAGGCTTGTAATCAGATGCATTATGTTGATGCTGACCTCCGACGTTGCTATGACCATGTCCAGTGTCACCGTGGCTGTGACCATGTCCAGTGTTGTGGAGGACCACAGCCAAACTGTTCAGATATAGAAAGATAAGAACAGTCACCATGTAATGAAGTTGGGATCTTCATGACTACCTTATTTTTTTCCATACTTTTTTTTAAAACATCTTTAGCCTTCAAAACACATTCTGCATGAAAGAAGAGATACAGCTTGACAATTTATATTAATCAGGCAAACACTTGTCTAGGAACTTGCACTATAGAACACAGAGAACTAAAGTAAATATCTAAGTAGAATAATTAATGTGCCTGGTGGATCCTTCCTATTTAGCCATCCACCCGGTCATGTCTCAGAGGAGGATGGGTAAAAGGGGGTAAAACCAGGGAGATGTGGGGGAACAGGGAGTTGTGGGAGGAGAGGAAAAGGTGAAGAAGAAAAGGGGCTAGAGGGCAGGATAGAAGAGAAGGTTAAGCCTAGTATACATGACTAAAAGATTTGTCAGCCTTCGGTCGTCAAACTTGTAATAAAGACACAAAACTGCGTGATGTGGGTTTAAATGGCCACTGCAGCCATTTTATTAACAAATAAATAAATAACAAATAGAACAATTTTGGCAATGCAACCAGGAGAGGATCTTTGGGTGTCCTTAATGCTCACTTTATGACTATAATCGACCATGTCCTCAGCCGCGCCACATCCGGCTCGAAAACGTTGCTGCTCACACATTTTAGACTTTCCCCCAGGGGACCTAGCTCCTGGGAGAACCACCAACAACCAACCCGGTGCTAGTGCCATACCCTAGATTGGCCCCCAATTCTTTAATATTATGGTTAATCAGTGACCCCCCAAAGACCCCCTGACCCTCAAACTGCTGTGACAAAATTCCCAACTTTTTTTTCTTTTATTAGTAGAAAAATTTGTAGCACAAAAAAACTGACCCCCAACCCCGAATATACCATAAACCCTAAATACAGGGTGGGAGGGAGGAAAGTCTTCTCGTTGCTTGATCTTTCTGGAATGACTACCCAGCAACCATTGCACTGGACCACCCTTGCAGCTCCACCCTACCCATCTGACCCTAAGCCTCCAATCAGGTAAGATTACGCCCCTACCACACTGAACTACAGAGTTTCTTAACCCTTCTCTAACCTGTTCCTCCCTCAGTCATGGCGTCCCTCCGTCTATCTCTCTCTCTTCTCTGGGTCACACTCCATCAGTTTTTTTGTTCAACCCAGCCGGTTGAACGAAAAAAAACTGAAGAGCTCGGGAGGAGATCCTGTACTAACAATCCAATGTTAGTACAGTGATCTCCCTGCTGAGCTATGGTGTTCTGACAGGGGGATGCCCTGCCAGAACACACTGGTCAGCGCTATCAGCTACTGGCTGAGAGTGCTGATTGAATGATGATCAGCTGACTTTTTTTGGTCAAGCCCCTTTGACGAAAGCAGAAAGTTTGGCCGGCTTCAGTCAGACTGGCTGCCATACACATGGGCCGAATGTCGGCCAGTTTCTATTGAACTGGCCAATACCACCCGATATTCAGCCCGTGTGTACTAAGCTTTAGGCAAGGCCCTTACCTACGCCCCCTCTTGGAAAAAATAGGCCCCAAGAAAGTCAAACCAGCATCATCATCCTCCCATTTAATGCTGACCATAACATGATGGTCCAATAGAGAGCTGGAAGCCAATTATATTTAAGTTAGATATTATAGAGGTGTGGGGCATGCGCTGTTTTAAAATGTGTCAAACTGTACCAACTTTTATGGAAGCTATCAATCTTATCCTGTTTAGTGTGTATAAATAGATGTAAAATACATTTTGTAACTGGGTATAGAACCTGAATGAGTGTATAATAAGAACATTTCTGGTTTATAGTCTATAACGTTGTCAATAAATGTAGGGATGGCTGAATGTAGACATATGCAATTAGTTTTGTTATGAATCAAAATTCAGACTAAATTTTTCGTTATTCAGAGATTTGGATGTATCTGAATCTCCGAATACAATAGTAACAAATTTCAACTAATCCAAAATAAATTGTAAAGAAACAATGAATTAATTTGTATTCATTTGTTTAATTCGGATGACATGATGTGATAGTTTTTGGACTTTTTGTTAATGTTTGAAGCATCCAAAATAATGTAACGACATAACAAATGATCCGAATTGATTCGGATCCATTTGTTTCAATTTTGCATTAACATTTTTTACTATTATAAAAAATGCACTACACATGAAATTGAAACATATTGCAATAAATACAGTAATGTCTAACAGTGAACTAAGATAATGATTGCTGCTTATTGTGTTTGGGTTGGATGGAGGTGGATCCATCAGAATCTCTGAATCATTAGATAAGGAATGAATCCAAAACAAATTTTGCTTTAATTTTTACTTTCGGATTCATGTGACTCCAGTTGATATCGTCCAATCATCGTAAAATCCAAAAAATAAAAAATAAAAGCAGCTAGCACTGCATTGAACGTAAATGCAATAGATGAATCAAAAATCAGAAAAGTGCAGCGCTATAGAGATAAGGGAGTGTAGCCAGGAGGTCTGAAATATCCCTCAGGCATACAGACAATGGTTTAAAAAAAGCAGGTTTGTGCGCTCAAACTTTGTAATCAGCCCAGTCCAAAAATAGTTCATAGAAAGCAACGAGGTAGTCTAATTGGTGAAACCTCAAGACAATATAAGTGGAAGTCTCTGCCACTTCAATAAGTCTCTAGGAGGGAGTATAACAGATGATCAGGGACAAGAGGCAGCCAATCCTTGGAAGCTGAACCAGACCTCAGAGGCGCCTCCTTTTTGTCTTCTTCTTATACAGACAATGGTGTTCATTGCTTAACATGGGAACTCCCTCTAGTGCTTGCTTTTGGAAAAGACTGTAATTGCAGCCAGTATGATGCTTTGTGGGAGTTGTAGTGCGGAACGAGGAAATAGTCAGCAGACTCTTAATGAAAAGGACTCCATTTCCCATCAGGCTGTGCTGCACTGAAGACTTCTGGGAGGTGCAATGCATTGTAGATGGATTATTTAAGGAGAAGGAGGAGCTAACAACGGCCTCTTGGAACAGTGTGATCGATCAGTGAGGAACCCTGTGTGCTACTACAACCAGAGCTAGGCCCAAAGCCTATGTACAGTGTTCCAGCCGACTGAATTCTCTGCAGGTGACCCAGCTAGCAGCCGCTCTCCAGCAACACAGTGAGTGACCAGCGGAGCCTTCCGATTCTCATCTCTGTCTGGATTGAAGCAGCAGCAGCTGCCACAGCAGTCGTACCTATCGAACCAGGAGAGCTGAAAGGAGTGCAGTGGATGCATTACACCTCCCAGGAGTAAGCAGTCTACATGAACTAATGGTTCCAGCGTTCCCAGCATCATCGACTGGGCGCCGGATTGTTTATCTTCAAACAGCACCCACACATAAGAGTACACATACTGTCTTTGCAACATATCTTTAGTTTAGCAGTTGTGACTAATCTTATTCAAGAAGTCAGTGGAATTTAAACTATTTTTGCCTCATCTTACTGATTAGAAGGACACAGTATTCATAGGTACCTAATTCTTATTGCCAGCCGAAGATTGCTTGGACATTTCAAGACAGGAGAATTGCAATTACATCTACTCATCTTTTCCTCACTCAAATACTCTATTGCTTGGCATTGGTTTACCTCCTAAGAACTCTGTATGCTAGAACAGGAGGAATAATATATAGGCCAAGGTTATTTAGTGTGTTTGTTTAACCATAGTTCAATTGCTAAATGATAAAATGATAAGCGCATTGTAGAATACTGCTAACAAGTTGAGACAGAATCCATTGAGTGGTACCAATTCATCCTTTGGGTCATCGGTTTGAGATATGGATTCACTGTACTATATCATTTATCACATTACAGTAGACACTATTAAATTACCTCTTTTGCAAAGACCCATTAGGTATTGTTTACGCTCAATTGGAGGAATCGCATGGTTTTCAATTATTGATATTGTTGGAGAATACAGGGAGTGGTGAAAGTATGCAAATCATTTACTCCTTTTCTCGCCAGAACTTTCAAGTTGACTACTTAAGTGAAGAACTGTGCTATTTACTGTTCACAGTTGTTATTCTTTTCCCAGAAATAGAAGTTAAAAGTAAACCTTTCTAACTCTACCTGTGTTGTGGTCTCCATTACTAAAATAGAGATTATTGATTATAAGACTACAGAAGGAATTCTAAAAATTCTCCATAAATGCAACATCAAGTCCGTGAGTGTGCAATAGTTGAGCACAACACCATCCAGAGTGTTGAAAATAACGTTGAACAATATCCACAGGTAAAATACAGAGAGTGTCTGTTCACAGCAGATAATAAACAGTTCATATATGGGTGCTCAAAGAAAAACTTCCATCCTTAGGGTGTGAAAGAAACCACCACCAACATATGAAAGACTTACCAGATGGCGTGGTCATACAGGCATGGTATTTATCAACATCAAATGGGCAGATACTCCACGAGATCAACAGGAAACAGATGATTCAATATCCAAAGCCAATAGTCGGATACAACCCCCGATTTCAATTGTTCAACCCAATGGAAAGGTGGCTATTAAACATTGTAGTCCCTCCGCGGGTATATAGGATTTAAAATCTGGACTGGAGTAATTACCTAAGAATCCTTCCAGGGTGTACTAAGAACAGGCAAAGTACATCAGACTCTTCCCAAAGACCATTTCCAAAGCATGGCCAGGACACAGCAATCACGACCTGCAACAGAGCAAGCGTGTGTGTTTGTTCCCCTTCATTTTTAATATCGTCCAATCAGCTCATTTCATTTCTCTTTGGGCTAGTGGGGATGACTCACAGATTAATCTCCCAAAATAATGAATTACCATGTTAAAACAAATATAGCCAATCTTCCAAAATAGCTTCCTGTGCTAGGATAGGTGATCCTGTTCATCGCCTGGCATAGCCGAAAGAACCCACCTTGGGGTAGGCCTCCTATGTGACCCACACTTGGCGCTCAAAGAGTTAATGGCCCCCAATGAGTTAATGGCGCCCAACGAGTTAATGGCGCCCAATGAGTTAATGCCCCACAGACAACTACAAAGCATGAGAGCCTATCTAACAATAAATTCAAATTATAACAGATATAGCTTCACAGTCCTTAGTTTCTGGCAAATACATTCTACATTCAGGTTGTAATGTGTGTGGCCATCTATGGCTTAATGGCTATTATTTATTTAAGAACTGCCAACATTACCTACAGCACTGTATAATTTATAGTATACAACAAAAAATGAAAACAAATTAAAATGCAGGAAAATAAATCAAAGGAGTGTTTGTGTGTGATATGGTAGTGCTACCCCTGCGAGGGCCACTTGATATTGTATGTTATTCTGTGCAGCATGGACCCTGTGAACTCTCCAGCCCCTCTGACACTCTAGGTTCAGACATGATGTGTATACCTTTAACCGGTTCCCGACCGGCTCGCGTACATTTACTGCTGCAGAGTGGCGCTGTAGTGCGAATCGCCGTTTATAAACAGCGGCTCGCTCATGCCCGCCGCACTCTGCAGAAGTGTGGCCGCGGGTTGGGCGGACTCGATGTCCACCGGCTACCCGCAATGACCTGGCAGAGAAGAAATACGGGGAACCGCCGATGTAAACACGGCAGTTCCCCGCTCTTTCAGGTGGTATGTGAGAGATCTACTGATCCCTGTCACTGGGATCAGTTAGATCTCTTATGCCCCTGGCATCCCAGTCCCCTCACAGTTAGAACACGCTTAGGGAACACAGTTAACCCCTAGATCGCCCCCTGCAGGTTAACCCCTTCAATGCCAATGACATTTATACAGTAATCAGTGGATATTTAAACTTCCTATCGCTGTATAAATGGCAATGGTCCTAAAAAAGTGTCAAAAATGTCCAACATGTCCGCTGCAATATCACAGTCCCTATAAAAATCACAGATCGCCGCCATTACGAGTAAAAAAAAAACAATTTGTAAAAACGTCATAAATTAATTCTCATGGCATGTAAACGTGGCAACTTTTGCGCAAACCAATCGATAAACGCCGATCTAAATTTTTTTTACCACAAATATGAGGAAGAATATATATCGGCCAAAACTTTTTTTGTTAATAGCGGTGATCAGAAGTGACGCAGAGGGAATCAAATACCACCAAAAGAAAGCTCTATTTGTGGGGAAAAAGGGCGTCAATTTTGTTTGGGTACAACGTTGCACGACCACGCAATTTTCAGTTAAAGCGACGCAGTTCCGAATCGCAAAAAGTGCTCTGATCCTAATGTGGGAAATCCTTACGGTCCTTAACACAATGCAGACTGACTTCAACCTTCTTATGTTTACTCAATAAAAGGAGAAACTTATAGGAGTGTTAATTCAGCCAGACCCTGAAATAGCAGCCAAGACTCAGCTGAGGTAACTTTCAGAGCGGTTAGACAAAAATGGCAATAACAAGTAAATGTCACTAGTGTACAGAGTAACATTCAATAAGCAACAGATTTCTTAAAGGGTATTTAGCTGTTGTTAATACTACTACTGCTAAAGGGGAAACCCAGGCTGGCCTATAATTCCCTTTATCCTAATGAGAGATGGAGTACTATAAATACCAGCAACGTGTCCCCTTCATGAGCAATGAAATGACAATGCTCCAAATACAAGGCCTTGCAATTATCTTCACCGGCAGTTGGAGCTCAGAGAAGCAAAGAATTCCTAAATGTGGCAAAGTGATCAGCAATCAATGCAGGGAACCTGGGAACCTTGACCAGACTAGTGACAAATCCTCTTGGCAATCCGAGTCTAAGATGTCTGTATACAGTGTTCAAAGTGATGTGCTAATGGTTGGTAACTGGATTTTGGGCATGTGCCGCTCACCAATCCTGATGAACACAGTGGTTAACTGCTAACCGATACCAGTCTGTCCTTTTTCCTGAAAGTGAGATGAGATGGATGTTGAGTCTGCTGATTCAGTGGACCGTCCGACACCTTTGCTGTCAGCGATGTTGCTGGGGTACCCCTGACGTAGCGAGCAGAGTCCGTCCCACCTAGGCTGGAACCGCAGATGCTGCGATAGTGTGGTAGGCCATAGTCCTCATCACAAAGTGGCGGAGTGTTCACTCGATGGATCCCGGGAAGCAAGAGAGCGAGGGTCTGCTGGGTGGGCCCTTTTAAATCCTGTACAATCATTCTCTTTGGATGAGAGCAGTCTGCTGGGAGTTGTGGTTTGCACACGGTTTAACATTTCAGTGATGATGGTATAAAGAACTACAATTCCCACAATTCAACGCTCTGGCTCAGAAAGATGATACAGCTAGCCTAAGCCCGGCACTAGAGGGAACATGAACAGTCTGTACAGAAGAAGCTTATGTCTGCATATCAGATAACCATAGTCTGCTCCTGGCTACATATGAAGAACAAAAGAAAAGAAGAAAGATAGATAGATAACACCTAGGCTGCTAATGCAGAATGATATCACAAATATGGCTCCACCAGATGCGTTTCCCCATAACAGGCTTTGAATAAGTTTGGAGCCTCCTTTTCTAATCAAAGCCTGTTACGGGAAATGCGTCGTATGGAGAAATATCTGTGACGTCATTCCGCACGAGCAGGCTAGGTGTTGACCACCTCCGCGGGTGAAAATGTGATAACAACGCTGATTTGTATCTTCATTCTTGTAAGTGTGATCTGTGTGTTTTAAATAAATCGCCTTACAATTTGAATTATTGGAGTCATCCATATGAATGCCTGTGGAATAGACAATTCTCCCAGCTTGGCTACTGAGTGAGTTTGGATCAGTCGAAGCATGTGTGATCTCTATAACTTGAGATCCACAATTTATGGTAAGTGGTGTGTATTTTGTGGTGAAGGCATTCGTTTGAGCACTTCTAGTATGAATACGGATACACAGTTTTAACCTATTACTGCTAAGGATCAAAATTCACCATAAGGATTTTTCACTGTTGCAAAATTTGTTTCAATGGACACTTTTGTGTCATTATTATTTAAATCAATTATGGTTATTTCATTTTTATTTGATTAACGCACCCATTTTTTTATCTATATGGGCAGCAGGTTTTATATATATATATATATATATATATGTATATATATATATATATATATATTGTGTGTTCTCTTTCTCTCTTTCTTATTCACAATGTGTATTAATTTGTTTCAATTTTAGCACTGGTTAGTTGCTTAATTGATTGATTGTTTTATTTTCACAAGGCGTAACAGGATAAGCGCAGGGTTTCTGTATGATACAGTATGTGAGCCTGATGAAAAATAAATAGAATTACCAATCGATGTCATTACAATCTGGTGGTACAATCTCCATTAGATTTACCAACAGCAATAAAGTACAACGGCCTGCTTGTCTGAACTTAATTTAATAGATTTGCTCATTTTCTCCAGTGCCCTGTATTGGCAGAGCTGAGTAACAGCCATACCCCTCAGCACAAGTGTATTCACACAAGCTAGTAATGCAAAAGAAGAGAGGGGCGTGTCTGACCAGGTCTGTTACTGAGCTCTGATTACTGGCAGCACTGGTCTGACTCCGATGCCTGGACTGCTCAGTCATATTTAGACACCCTGTGCAACTGCTGAACATGACAGAGTAGATAGGGTTATGAAAATGGAGGATGTTATTTTGAGGTTTGATAAAATGTGACTGCATACAGAATGTTACAACCAAAAACATAAATGTATTTTATTGGGATTTTATGTGATAGATCAACACAAAGTTGCACATAATTGTGGAGTGGAAGAAAAATGATAAATGGTTTTCAACATTTCTTACAAATAAATATGTGAAAAGTGTGGGGGGCATTTGTATTCAGCCCCCCTGAGTCAGTACTTTGCAGAACCGCCTTTCACTGCAATTACAGCTACAAGTCATTTTAGGGATGTCTCTACCAGCTTTGCACATCTAGAGAGGACATTTCTGCCCATTTTTCTTTGCAAAATAGCTCAAGCTCTGTCAGATTGGATGGAGAGAGTCCGTGAACAGCAATTTTCAAGTCTTGCCACAGATTCTCAATTGGATTTAGGTCTGGACTTTGACTGGGCCATTCTAACACATGAATATGCTTTGATGTAAACCATTCCATTGTAGCTCTGGCTGTATGTTTAGGGTCGTTGTACTGCTGGAAGGTGAACCTCCGACCCAGTCTCAAGTCTTTTGCAGGCTCTAACAGGCTTTCTTCTAAGATTGCCCTGTATTTGGCTCCATCCATTTTCCCATCAACTCTGACCAACTTCCCTGCCCTTGCTGAAGAAAAGCATCCCCACCGCCATTTTTCACAGTGGGGATGGTTTGTTCATGGTGATGTGCAGTGCTTGTTTTCTGACACATATATCATTTGGCTTTTAGGCCAAAAAGTTCAATTTTGGTCTCAACTGACCAGAGCACTTTCTTCCACATGTTTGCTGTGTCCCCCACATGGCTTCTCACAAACTGCAAATGGGACTTCTTATGGATTTCTTTCAACAATGGCTTTCTTCTTGCCACTCTCCCGTAAATGCAGATTTGTGGAGTGCACAACTAATATTTGTCTTGTAGATAGATTCTCCCACCTGAGCTGTGGATCTATGCAGCTCCACCAGAGTTACCATGGGCCTCTTGGCTGCTTCTCTGATTAATGCTCTCCTTGCCCAGCCTGTCGGTTTAGGTGGACGGCCATGTCTTGGTAGGTTTGCAGTTGTGCTATACTATTTCCATTTGGATGATGGATTGAACAGAGCTCCATGAGATGTTCAAAGCTTGGGATATTTTTTATACCATAACCCTACATTAAACTTCTTCACAACTTTATCCCTGACCTGTCTGCTGTTTGTCCATTAAAGGTCCTCTAATAAACCTCAGAAGGCTTCACAGAACAGCTGTATTTATACTGAGATTAAATTAAACACATGTGGACTCTGTTTACTAATTAGGTGACTTCTGAAGGTAATTGGTTCCACTAGATTTTAGTTTGTGGCATCGGAGTAAAGGGGGCTGAAAACAAATGCACACCACATTTTTCAGATATTTATTTGTAAAAAATTTTGAAAACCATTTATCATTTTCCTTCTACTTCACAATTATGTGCCACTTTGTGTTGGTCTATCACATAAAATTCCCAAAAAATAAATTTACGTTTTTGGTTGTAACATGACAAAATGTGGAAAATGTCAAGGGGTATGAATACTTTTTCAAGGCGCTGTACATACATGGGATGATGCATCCTATAGAAACGTAACTGAACTTACACAATATTTGCTCCAAGGGCACACGCTGATGTAATGAGCATCACTACCCCGTCTATGTTGTAATCAGGATGAAGAATTCTTTCACACGCCAAGTAAACCAGCACGCCTGTGACCACCCAGATGGTAATCATGGACATTAAGGCACCAACTATTTCTAAAATAAATAAATACAAGTATTTGTAAAAAAAACAGGTTATAGAAGCAGATTGTCTTGGCAGAAAATGTCAAAATGGACCAGCACTGGATGAATATGGCCTCAGTGAGTTGGACTGCAGAGGGGTTTGGGGCTAACACAGCAAAACCACTTAAGCTGTAATTCCAGCCAAGGCACACATTTTAAATATATTGGAGAAGAGTTAGAACCTCTGTCAGGTTTTTGTTGCTCTCTGTGTCCTTGTTTTCCCCACTTCTTATGTGGCTCACAGGCTCCCCCTGTTTCCTGATTACACAGATATAGGGATGAGCTCAGGCATGTTCAGATCCTAGTCTGAACCCACGTTTATTATCCCGCAAAGGAGCTTCTACTGTGGACTGCCAATCATAGGCGGCCAAGGAATTCACCGCCCTGCAGACAAATGGATACAAGGAGCGTGTATACGTGCGGCTGCAGGGCATGGAATGCTTTGATGGTCTGCGGTGGCAGCTTCCTGGCAGAATAGCTCTGGAAGGTTTGGACTGGAATCTCAACTGGCCTGGACTTATCCCTACTCAAGAAGTGGTATCCACCATGCAACACATAGGGCTTGGGATGCCCTCCATTATTGCCCTAGGACTTTATTTCACATCGTTTTTCTCTTTAAAATATTTTCATGTATTTATGGCGGCTAATTCTTTCACCACAATAATTCTGTGGTATGTATTTAGAGGATAGGTGAAATAAGCGCCTGAAGTCCAATAAAAAGTGGATATGTAGTTGTTTTACTGAAAATGGTAAAACATGGTGAAGCCAATGCATTTCGGGGGAACAAAGATTCCCCTTCTTCAGGGCTGCTGTTGTATGTCATGATGGTTGGGGTTGTACCCAAACTGGTGTGTCTGCGACACTGGGATCTGGAGAGTAGCTGTATTTACTGGCGGCAGCCGCAGGCTACATATCTTTTCATTGGACTCCGAGCGCTCCTTTTCACCGATCCTCAGAACAAGCTGTAGAAACGACCTTGGAAGCCGTATCCAGAGAAAGCAGCCCAAGCAGCCTAAAAGGGCTCACCATCACCTTTCTACCAAGTTCGGCCAGATTCATTGGGAGTGTACACACCACCACAACACTCCCATAGACCCTCATTCAAGGTAGTCAGTCCAGCGTGGTTCCCCACCCGCAAGTGGCATGTATTTAGGAATAAGCCTATAGAGAAGTGTTGTATTTCAGTCATATAAAAACATTTATGTGAGCTATTTATTCATTTATGTTGTTTCATTATTTATCTAGCTATAGACACATATTCATTTGGTTTCAATGATTTCTAGTATGAACACTGGCTGGGGTACCATAAATATTCATTGCATGTATTCAATACATAATACCTTCTGGAGGGAAAACCAATGTTATTTGAGGGTAATTTTAATTATTTTTTGGGGGATATGGCTTGATTATTTTTAAGGATTTCTAAAGTGTAAACTTTTTTTTAGTTTTGGTTAGAGTAGAGTTAAATCCTTGGTCAGGTTTTTTGCTGTGTGCTTTTTATTAGGGAGACAGAAAGCAACAGAAAGAATGGGGAAATCTGCAATCCACAAGATAAAGGGATACAGGATGGCCCTTCCTGTGGGAGCTTACAATATACTGTAAAATCAAAAAGTGATGGGCAAGTGATACAAAAGGTAATAACTCTGAAGGATAAGCTGATGGAGAAAGTAATAGAACAGGTGGTGGTGGGATAGACATCTTGAAGTGATGAATTTTTAAATTTTTTTACAATTTTGTTTCACATTCAGTCCCAGCGTGGATCCTCATCGGCACACAGACAGCAGTAAAAGCGTGATTGGGATTCTAAGGGCTCTTTCACACGTGCGGACCATTTAGGTCCGCCTGTCAGTTTTAGTTAATGCTCCATGTACCTCTATGGAGCGATGGATGTTAGCGGTGACATGTCCCCATGAAGGGGAGCGGGGGCTCTGACAGGTCCGTCTCTGCACAGTGAGCAGAGACGGACGTGTCATCCGCTGGCTCAGCGGGGATCCACATATCCGTCCGTCACCCTGCCCAGCCAGGCACACAGTTCTCATTCACCCTCTGGCAGAATACCAGTCCTTGAACTATGTTTTTGTATTTATATTGAGGGGATTTAACTTAGATGGGATTGAATACTCATGAGATGCCCAATTGATTGCAGAAAAGTTATATCGGACAAACTATATACACCTCTGGTATATACAACCTCTACCTACAGCTCCAGCACAACTCTTGATCTCACTCTCCAGGACCAGCTAGCACTGATAGATAGGCCTGACACTGGCTCAGCCGGGCCTAAAGCAAATACCCTTTACAGGCAGGGACCACGGGGCCCCTATGGTGTAACAAAAAGTAGGCAGTCCCAGTGCTCGCTGTCCATGTGGCTACTGAGCCTAGTACCATATCTTCAGGCCCTGCCAGCTCTCCTGGTTGCAGTTGCCTCTCTCCACTGCCCATGCCACCTAAGTCCACTCCACTGGCTCTGCACCTATCCCAAACTGCAATCTTCAAAGCCTTTCAGGCGTGCCTCCCAGTCCTCCTGACTGTGTGTCACTCACCAGCCCCCTTGGCTGTGACCTGTTGTTCCTCCCTGGAGACCTGCCTGGCAGTGTTCTCCTGCTTGCTCCCGTGCTTCCTGTCCAGGACACCTCCATGTGTTCTCAGAGGGCCCTGTCTGCACCCGAGCCCAGGCCCAAGATCACCCCCCCAGACTGGAGAGCTCCCTCAAAGGCCACGACAGCCTAGCACCCCATCTCCAGCTTCAACCCCAAACAACTCCTGCCCAGCTAGGCTGACCCTGGGTATTTAAGGAGGCCTGCCAATCCAAGTTGGGGATTGGTCAGGGCTTCTCAGAATACCCCAGGCAGCTCCACCTCTCCTCTCCTCCTTCCTTTCCAGGAGATCCTAGAACATTCTGGAAAGTCACCCAACTCTGTCTGAGTCACTCCCAACTCAGAGCAAAACTAACAGACCTGGCTGCCAGCCAGGCCTAGAATATACCTACACTTCTACTACAAGATCCCTACATTTGCCATTAGATAGGATTACGCACAGGGCCGGTACAAAGCAGGGGCAGACGCCCTGGGCGCTACAGTTTCTGGAGGCAGAGAGAAAACAGAGCGCCGCAATCTGCAAAGCTGTAGCACTAAAACAGGAACAAAAATTTCCTATTTCTTCATTTTCGGGTGCGTAGTAATCTCCTATCATCTTCGAAAAGTACATGTAGTTCCAGCCTCTTCTATATCAATCCGCCGGGCAGACCGGAACTACATGTACTTGTCGCAAGTGACAGGAGATTACTGCAGCGGCACCCGAAAATGAAGAAAGAGTCCACTCGGCTGGGGAAAGTTTTCTTCTTGTTTTAGTGCTATAGCTGTGCAGATCACGGCGCTCTGTCTTTTCTCTGCCTCCGCTGCCCATCCCCTTCTTTCTGAGAGATTCCTCTGACTGGGATCGCTCAGTGACCCCAGCCCCAGTAGCCAGCCCCAGTAGCCAGCCCCAGGACCAGTAGCCAGCCTCAGGACCAGTAGCCAGCCCCATTAGCCAGCCCCAGGACCAGTAGCCAGCCCCATTAGCCAGCGCCAGCCCCAGTAGCCAGCCCCATTAGCCAGCCCCAGCCCCAGGACCAGTAGCCAGCCCCAGGACTAGTATCCAGCCCCCAGGACTAGTATCCAGCCCCCAGGACCAGTAGCCAGCCCCCAGGACCAGTAGCCAGGAGCCGTAGCCAGCCCCCAGGACCAGTAGCAAGCCCCAGGACCAGCAGCCAGCCCCCAGGACCAAAAGCTAGCCCAATGACCAGCAGCCAGGACCAGTAACCAGCTCCCAGGACCAGTAGCCAGCCGCAAGGACCAGCAGCCAGCCCCCAGGACCAGTAGCCAGCCCCAGTAGCCAGAACCAGTAGCAAGCCCCAGGATCAGTAGCCAGGCCTAGTAGCCAGCCCCCAGGACCGGTAGCCAGCCCCAGGACTAGCAGCCAGCCTCCAGGACCAGCAGCCAGCCCCCAGGACCAGCAGCCAGACCCCAGGGCCCAGCAGCCAGACCCCAGGCCCTCGCAGCCAGACTCTTGGCCCCAGCAAGCAGGCCCTAGCAACAGCAGCCAGACCCAGAGCCTAGCAGCCAGGCCACAGCAGCCAGACCCCAAGTGCCAGACCCTTGACCCCAGCAGTAAGGCCCCAGGACCAGCAGCCACACCCCAGACCACAGCAGCCAAACCCCAGGACCAGCAGCCAGGCCCAAGCAGCCTAACCCCAGACCCCAGCAGCTAGATCCCATGACCATTTTTCAGTCCCCAGGACCAGTAGCCAGCCCCCAGGAGCAGTAGCCAGACCCCAGGACCGGCAGCCAGACCCCAGAACCAGTAGCCAGATCCCAAGACCAGCAGCCAGAGCCCAGGCCCAGCAACCAGACCCCAGGGCCCAGCAGCCAGACCCCAGGCCCTAGCAGCCAGACTCTTGGCCTCAGCAACCAGACCCTAGCACCAGCAGTCAGACCCCAGAGCCTAGCAGCCAGGCCACAGCAGCCAGACCCCAAGTGCCAGACCCTTGGCCCCAGCAGTAAGGCCCCAGGACCAACAGCCAGACCCCAGGCCACAGCAGCCAAACCCCAGGACCAGCAGCCAGGCCCAAGCAGCCTAAACCCAGGCCCTAGCAGCTAAACCCCATGACCAGTAGCCAGTCCCCAGGACCAATAGCCACCCCCCAGGAGCAGTAGCCAGACCCCAGGACCAGCAGCCAGACCCCAGGACCAGCAGCCAGACCTCAGCAGCCAGATCCCAGGAACAGCAGCCAGACCCCAGGCCCAAGAAGCCAGCCACCAGGACCAGCAGCCAGGCCCCAGCAGCCACACCCCAGGGCCCAGAAACCAGACCCCAGGCCCTAAGAGCCAGACTCTTGGCCCCAGCAGCCAGACTCTAGGACCACTCAGCCAGGCTCCAGCAGCCAGAGCCTAGCAGCCAGACCCCAGGCCACAGCAGCCAGACCCCAGGACCAGCAGCCCTGCCCAAGCAGCCGGGCCTAAGCAGGCTAACCACAGGCCTCAGCAGCTAGACCCCATGACCAGCAGCCAGACCCCAGGACCAGCAGCCCAGCCTCAGAAGCCAGGACCCAGCCCTAAAAGCCAGACCCCAGGACCAGTAGCCAGGAATCAGGTCCAGCAGCCAGCCCCAGGAGGACCAGCAGCTAGTTTCAGTACCCATTATGTAAGGTAAGTGAAATTTTCTAGGGCTGGGCCTGGGCATCAAAGTGCTATTAATATAATATTGTTTTTTTTTACTATTGTTCAGTGAAACTTTAATGTAGTCTCTCGTGGGGCCTGGTTGTGGCTCTATTGACATAGACTCTCAAATGGACACAGAGAGGATCTATGTTAGAGAGACCCCCCTCCAGGATCCATTAGACACCATTTTAGTCTCTAATGGGGCATGGTGGAGGCTCTAGCAGACTCTCTAATGGACAGCAAGAGGGCCTTTGTTAGAGAGACCCCCCCCCAGGTCCCATTAGACCCCCATTGTAGTCTCTAATGGTGGCTGGTGGGGTCTCTTTCTAACAAACTCTCTAACAGAGGCCCTCTCTGTATTCATTAGAGATACCCCGCTCCAGGTCCCATTAGAGTACTCTTCTTCTTTGTTTACTGTTAAGAGATCGTGGGAGAATCCCAGAATATCGAAGACTCTTTAGGGGAGGGGAGGGGTTAGTAAGAGCACGCGGGGCTGCCCGTGTGACAGTTCTCCCCCCGCCGAGCTCAGTGAGAGCTCAGTGCGGGGGGGAATCTGCAGCAATATGACAGCTCTCTGCATGATGAGGATTTCATGCAGAAAGCTGTCACAGATCGCCCCCCACACAGTGCACCAAGCAGTGGCGGCTGGTGTGTGAGGGCGCTGTGAAAAGAAGAAAAAAGAAATCAACCCCGCCCCCTGCAAGTGGCGCCGGTACATTGACTTTCTTTTTTTTTCGGCTCCTTGGCTGACAGCCAAGTAGTGAGCCTATTGGTCAGCCATTAAAAGCTATGAGTGTGCGCTGAACAGGCAAACACTCATTGCTTGATTGGCTGCCCTGAGCCTCCGCTCAGGGTGATTGGATGAGGGGGCCGGGGGCGGGTCTCTGTGGCAGCGGAGGTGACCGCTGAAAGCTGAAAATTGGTCCGGGAAGGAAGGGGGTTTAAGTGCCCAGTATTGAAGTGGTTAAGTAGTGAGGCAGCTGAACATGTATGATACGTTTCTGTCTCCTTTTATACATATTCACCTTTGACCAGGTTTTGATCTCTAAAGTTGTCTGGAAAAAAGTGTAATTTTGCTTTACGTTAAATGTTATCTCGTTGCTATTTAGAGTGTGCTTTCCCTTTCCTGAAATACTGAAATGGCTAACACACAGAAGTTCAATAAACATTCATATAAATTGGGCCATGAGGAGACTGTAAACCAATTAAAGTGGAACTAAACCCTCCAAGGAAGCTGCCATCTTTGCCTCTGTTTGATCTGCAGTTGCCACAGTGCTGCACATGTAATTAGTTATGCCACCAGCCATTTGATGCCTTGACAGCTTGCCTTAGAGCACAACCGACTGCGACAGTCATCAATCATTGCATGCCTTGAATGTATCTGTTTTACAGACACAGTTGAATTGATGGGTTTAGTTCCACTTTAATAAGGGATTCCAACTGTTAGATTTTTTTCTATATTTTCCCAGTCACACTGGAACATCTCTTTACAACCTGCAATAGATTGTTCCATTTTGGTCACACTTGCGCTTATGCCGCTGGCAAAAACTTTCTCGCGACAGGATTGTTATGCAGGAGAGATATATCATGGGATCCTGCCAGCGACAGGATTGTTATGCAGGAGAGATATATCATGGGATCCTGCCAGCGACAGGATTGTTATGCAGGAGAGATATATCATGGGATCCTGCCAGCGACAGGATAACAAATGTGATTTGGGACGGTCAGAAAAAGTAAAGAGCATTTCAATGACCAGATGCTCCATTCATGCATCTGGGGAGTCAGGGAGAAGGACTGTGGTACCCCAGTGGAGCTCAAGGATAAGATCTGTCAGCACCTTCATGTCTTGGAAAGAGGTTAACCCTATCCATTGGGCAGCACAGTGGTGTAGTGGATAGCACTTTCACCTAGCAGTAAAAGGGTCGCTGGTTCAAATCCAAACCATGACACTACCTGCCTGGAGTTTGCATGTTCTCCCTGTGCCTGCGTGGGTTTCCTTCGGGTACTCCGGTTTCCTCCCACAATCCAAAGACATGCTGGTAGGTAAATTGGCTCCTGTCTAAATTGGCCCTAGTATATGTATGAATGTGAGTTAGGGACCTTAGATTGTAAGCTCCTTGAGGGTAGGGACTGATGTGAATGTACTATGTATATGTAAAGTGCTGCGTAAATTGACGGCGCTATAGAAGTACCTGAAATAAATAAAATAAATAAATCCATGGCCATGCTTACCTGCTCTGTACCAGCCATAAGTGAGTCTTTTTGTTGCTGGCTTTGCAGACAACCACAGAGAACCAATGCTGATCAGGAAACTGGACAGATCCACGAAGAGATGGGCTGCATCCGCCACCACTGCCAGGCTTCCCGCTATATAGCCCCCTAGAAATAAGGAGACAGAATCAGTAGCTTGTTGGATCTGTTCTCGATCCATCAATCAAATCCTGAGGATTCAAATGGAATAGATTTTTTTGTGATATATTCAACATTTTCTAAGACCCATAAAAGTTTTCCCATAAAGTGGGCCACAAGCACCATCTCTCCCTTATAAATATACTGTATATCTACATTGGATATTAAATGCCACAATGCATTGTTTCAGCTTTTACTAACACTATTGTGCACTTGACATATGGGCCGGGGCAAATTGTGTAAGATGACAATGTAATACATACAATGTTTTTTGGGGACAATCTAAGCATTAGTTTTATTTTAAATAAATTTGCTGTCCCCTCAAAATAACTCAACACACAGCCATTAATGTCTAAACAAAGTGAGTACACCCCTAAGTGAAAATTTCCAAATTGGGCACAGTTAGCCATTTTCCCTCCCCGGTGTCATGTGACTCGTTAGTGTTACAAGGTCTCAAGTGTGAATGGGGAGCAGGTGTTATCGCTCTCACTTTCTCATACTGATCACTGGAAGTTCAACATGTGAGGAGTGTACTCACTTCTGTATATATATATATATATATATTACCTTTAGGTATTCTTTAAAGTGGTATTAATCCCCAAAAATGTAATACTGTACATTGCAGCTTACTAATCCTTACATGTGGTGGCTGCAATAGTTTTCTTTTTTCTCCTTTATTTCACCTGGTGATCCTGCCAGTAGCACACTTCCTGTATTGTGTTTATACTCCAGAAGGAGGAGAAACAGGGACACCTTTGGAGAGCAGCAGTGTCAGTCTGAGGGTGAAGGTAGTGTTAGGCTAGCAGAATTAGATGGACTTGACTAACAAATTAAAGTCGAACTCCAGCATACACTTTATAAGCAGTTATGAACAGCAGTTCTCTTTTCTTTTGGGATACAAGTTCTACATAAATGAACAAAAGCTGACAATTGTAAACGCCCCTGTCAGTGGTAAATAGTTTGCTTCATCCCTCTCCACTGCCACTTTTGCTGGATACCTAGGTCTGTTAAAGAAGTTGAAAAATAACAGATTTACTGGCTGGATCTTGAGGTGAAAATAAGGGTAAAAAAAAGAACGCCTGTCAAGCTGCAATTTTATATGTTTTTGTGTTTAATACCGCTTTAACTTATGTTTATGCAGATCAGGTGAAATAGTAAGTTCTATGAAACTATTCATCGTTACATTGTATTTACTAAATGACTTTCTGCATTATACACAGTAGTAGCTTCATATTGACAGCTGCTCCTGCTGTGCAATACAGAGCAATTCCTGGCTGTCATTTTGAAAGCCTGTAATTGCTGACAATAGCGGCCAAGGCAGCAGTGGCAAGGAGAGAGGAACAGAGTGTAACCGAAAACTGCTTAGGTTTTTTTGGATGTATTATGTTCAAAATCTTCACGTAGTTAAGAATAGAAATGGGTAAAGGGAATATTTCACATGGCATCACAAAGAGAAACCTGTTATAGAAATCTGTATTCATTTCAATTTAAAA
>BLSH010217615.1:31604-47921 GCA_018402905.1 Glandirana rugosa
GTAGTGACTTGGGTTCTACGAAACCCTGCACAAACTCTCGTACGCAGCACGACTAAGGTTCGTACGTGTTAAGAAAGAGTTCGATAACTCATACGGATCTCGGTAAAGCAATATGTGTCGGCCGGTCTTAACGTCCGACCACAGTCTAATCATGTACGATACGAAGTAAACGACCGTGTAATTATGTTATGTTATTTTAGAAGCTATCAGATGATATTATTCCCCAAACATGTATATTTGATTACTCCTATTTTCTTTTTCCTCTTTTGAACAAGTATTTTTTTGTTTTTTATTTTTATTCATGTAATAACTCGTATAAATTGGGGAAGGAATGGCCCGTGAATACGTCGCACGACCGCGCAATTGTCATTCAAAATGCGACAGCGCTGAAAGCCAAAAATTGGTCTGGGCAGGAGGGGGGTTTAAGTGCCCGGTAAGGAAGGGGTTAAATATGCTCAATAATGTACTTATTTTTATTTTTTGTTTTTTTATGAACAAGTTTTCTCCTTTTTCTTTTATCCTCATTAGTTTATATGTACAAACCCCTTATTATAGTAGACTATCGAAGATTTTATTGTATTGTATTAATGTGCCAGCAAATGAAGCATAGCATGTACTAATCTGACACCAGCCTGCAATTCTGGCCGGCTGTGTATAACGAAATGGCTCTAGGCATACTCAATAGCTTGAGAAAGAATTGTGCATGCTTGGAATCAGCACGACGCATGCTCTCAAACACGTCCCAAAGCATCTTGGGTTCAGTGATGTCAGCGCCACCCGCGCTGCCTCCCCAACACTGCGAGCCACGATACGCTCCACCAAGATGGGAGCAACTACACTGGACTTCCGTCATCAGCTCCCGACAGACCAGAGGCATCCCTTCTTTCCTTCTAGCACTATAGGCGGATTATTGGCATGGAACCCCGGACCACCACATAGAGATGAGTCTGTTTTTTATATCGGTCGCGTGAGTAGCCCTAATTGGGGACATAATGCATTTTATTGGTCTTACTTCACTTAGTGGTGCTTTTCCTGTCTGTTTCCTTCCTCATCTCCCTACAGTCAGCTACAACTCTTGGAACAGCCTGCCCTAGTGTGCAGACCATTGATTCACACATTTGAACTTTAACAGAACTTTTTGCCTTTGCGCCTATCACTCTCCTTATTGTAGATGTTTAGCTGGAAACTACAGACCAGTGAGCCTAATTTCAATAGTATAAAAAGTATTTGAGGGTATGATGAGGAACTACTGTATATTCAAGAATTTGTCAGCGATAAACCTGGGTTCATACATATGGAAACGCAGCAATCCCTGCGTGTTAACTGTACCACATTGCAATTGTACTGTCGTTTTCGATACGC
Source organism: Glandirana rugosa (assembly GCA_018402905.1). NCBI lineage: Eukaryota > Metazoa > Chordata > Amphibia > Anura > Ranidae > Glandirana > Glandirana rugosa. Next base: position 32,967 of record BLSH010217615.1, read on the forward strand.
TGTAGCTGTCAATACAGTGTTAACAACACCCCAAAAGGATCGCAAACGCATGGTACAAAACGACCATTCTATGCAGTTGCGATGCAGCTCTAAAAAAAGGTGCCTGCACTTCCTTGGTGTGATGCGGTGCAATTTGAGCCCATTCAAAGTGAATCACATTTGAATTGTGCAAGAATGTGGTGTGGTTCCTGTGTGATTCACATGCAATGTAAAGGTATCAAAAGTAACAATCCGCATGAATCTAAGATCGTTTTTTTCAGACCAACCTGTTAATGTTGTAAGTTGGAGTTTACAGGAAGACCAGTAGACCTAGTCTGTCTGGAATTGGCTAAAGCATTCAACACTGTACCCTCATAAATGTTTAATGTGTAACCTGAAGTCTATTGGTACATGAGTGGGAAACCAATTATGTACAGACAGAGCGTGTAGATAAATGACTCATTCCCCAGGTGGTTTAAGATTGTGAGTGGTGTGCTCTAGGGTTCTGTCTTCAGGCCAATACCATTTAAAGCAACGTTCCATGTTTTTAAAAGTCAGCAGCTACAAAAAGTGTAGCTGCTGACTTTTAATAATCAGACACTCACCTGTCCCACGGTCCAGTGTCTAGCCTGTCGACCGCCCCCCCCCCCCCCAAAAAAAAAGGGGGTCACCTTCACTTAAAGCAGAAGTTCCACTTTTGGGTATTGATATTGAAGTTGAAATTAAGAATTTGATTTCAGTGTTTCTTGATAACAGATTAAGCAGGGAAATAAGGTCATCACACTATATGAAAAATGCTCATTGGGAGAGGCTTCTCTTGGAGAATTGGTGACTGAAAATTTTGGGGTTCCTTGTAGACCAGACTTGGCAATAGCGTGCAATGCCAAGCTTCAGCTAACAAAGCTAGCAGTATACTCTCCTGGATTAAAAAGAGCATATGTTCAAGGGATAAATCAATAATTCTACCCCCTTTGCAATTCACTGGTTCAGCCTCACCATGAATATGCCGTTCAGTATTAGTCATTGCTCCACAGGAAGTATGTCCTTGCATTAGAGAGAGTTCAGCGAAGGGCAGAACATTTCAGAGGCTGGAGGATCACAGTTATGAGGAAAGATTACAAAAATGATGTCTATTTACTCTGGAGAAGATGCACTTAAGAAGGCTGTACAAATATATCACAGGTGACTATAGTAACTGTAATAAAATGTTTACTAAAGAAGGCACACAGCCACAGTTTATAAATGGTTCATTACTGTTAAAACAGTGAAAATTTGGAACTGCTTTCCCCAGTTAGTATATCAGCTAAAAGTGTGGATAAATTCAGAAACCTTTTGTTGTCTTCTTTAGTGGTCATAAAATTCAAGGTTATGAGATGTCATGGACTCAAACTCGCATACACTCACACACAAATATTGGTTGAACTGGATAGACCTGTGTCTTTTTTTTTTTTTTCTTCCAATTTATATACTATACCCAACTTTCCCTTCTATCGCTTGACTTCAGCTTGGCCAAGAACTATCTTTATATTGAACGCTGTTTGTAGGTTCAGTTCTATTACTTCACAGTCCTATTTGCTTTGGGGTTTTTTAAATACAGTATGTATTATATGGGGTGCTAGACTGTGCATTTTTAGAAATATCCCCCTTACCTGTGCAACCAGAGTCCCCTCAATTTTTGAACTTCCAGAATATGGGTTGAGTAGCATTAGTCTGATTTCCACTATATGGGTAGAGTAAGCCAATGACCCATGTGATAATGCTTAATGCCCGAGCAACCCATTGCCAAGCCCATTTAAAGACCAGCAGAATATGGGCTGGTCCTCTATTTGACTGTTTTTATATTGATTTTTTTTTTTTACTATAAAGGGGGGGGGGGTCAGGAACCTGTAGATTGCTATCTACCAGATCACGGACAGGTGACTAGTAGATATCAGTCTGCGTTTGCTGACATGCCATTCCAAAGTATTAAATAGAGTGCAATGCAGAGGGACTACATGTAAAGTTAGAGCTGTAGAAGGGAGCAAGAGCCGCATAAGCCGATACCTCCTCTGTAGTGCTGGCTCCTGTCCCATGCGGAGCGATCCCAACTGCACTCCATATCTTATACCAGGTAGGTGTCTCCAGAGCGGTGCCTGCAGCAGGAAAGAAGAGATCTTTAGGTCAGTTTGAAGCAAAATATGGGGCATAATATTATAGGGCTGCTTACACACTGATGTGCTGCGGTTTACCCACACCGTGGGTGCAGTGCAGTGTACCTGCAGCTTTCCTGTGGGTTTGCTGAACTTGGCCATAGACTTCTGTTATATCCTGCTGTTTTACCACCCCCAACTTTACATGTGAACGAGCCCTAAGGTGCCGCTGCTTACTGCAACTAAGGGCTTATTCAAGTGCTGCTCCTCTGAAAAACGATCCAAGTGTGTGTTGATAGGTGATGAGGAGGCGATATGTTGCTTTCTCACAACCTAATTTAAACCCATGATTGTGCAATGCACACATTTGTGTCACGGTAGTACTGCAATTAGATGTTTAAATCAGGTGTGAAGGGGCGACACTGTGCCCGGTGATCTTTGACTTCTCATGTTGTTCAGGTATATCTCCACCACTTTAAGGTTGCCTTCCCCCGCTTTAAAGCAATAGCTATACTTTATTTATTGCAGATGATGACTTGTGTTTTAGGTTATCAGGACACGTAAAGGGTTTAGATGCCTGTAGATTTACCCTTGTCTTTGTGAATGTTTGATAGTAAAAGATTAAGTGTCATGTGTGGTATGGTTGTTTTAAAGGTGAATTGGCTGAAACCTGAGAAAAGAGTTGCTGGAGAAATGTTTATACATCTCCCTAGATGCCAAATGTATTGTGAGTCTTACAACGTCTTAGACATTCAGGGAAGTTTACGATCAATCATATAAGTTACAAGCAACTTCCTGCTGAGGAATTTACAGGTGACCTAGCTCTCAATTTTTCTGCATCCAGGGACAGCAGATGGGCAGTAAATCTAGAAGAACCAAAGAGATGGTAAATATGGTTTCGTAGTTTAAATCTTATTCATATAGTTTAGATTGAATTGACATTAGTCTATGAAATCACAGTATCCGACTGATTAAGTAGATGGCTCACACTGATCTTTTGAAAGGGCAGAAAGGGGGAGGATTTGATCACACATCAGGTCTTACTGCTTAAGTATCTTAGACTGGTATTCCTTAATCTTCAACATCATGCACACGGACGCAATTATTATTATTATACAGAATTAATATAGCGCCAACAGGTTGTACAGCGCTTTACAACATTAGGGCAAACAGTACATTTACAATAAAATTCAATACAGGAGGAATCGGAATACTTTTACTGATGCTTATACACAGGATCTTGCTGGCAGAATGATTCTGAGTAAAGACGTTATGTTGAGAGACAGAAGGACTGTCAGAAACTGGTGTGACCAGAAATGTGTGGACTGCACAGAAAATACCGAACACAAGCGTAAATGAAGTAAGATGATTTATTCTAAGACAAGTAACAATGAACTAAAACGCACAGCCAAACAGCAAATGGTATAGCCAACCAAAAGGCACAGAAGATCAGTCAGAGGGAATCAGGTTTCAGGATGCAGGTTTCAGGATGCAGGTCACGGGATACAGAGGCACAAGGAAGCAATACCAAGGCGAGCTAACACAGCACTCCCAGGTTTAAATACACTTCCTGCAAACAGTCTCAGGTGATGCCTGATTGCAGGAGATGTCAGGTCCTGACTGCCAAGAGACACCTGCTGGTGGACACTGGAACTGTTCAGCCTCCGACTGCTAAGGGACACCCGCTGGTGGACACCGGAACTGCAGCCCATAGGTCTGTGGGGCTACAGTACCACCAACAGGTGACAGGATCAGGCACAGGATCAGTGGGCACCGGGTCATCAGGCACAGGATCAATGGGCACCGGGTTACCAGGCACAGGATCAGCGGTCACCGGGTTACCAGGCACAGGATCAGCGGGCACCAAGTTACCAGGCACAGGATCAGCGGGCACTGGGTTACCAGGCACAGGATCAGCAGGCACCAGGTCATCAGGCACAGGATCAGTGGACATCGGGTCATTGGGCACAGGATCAGCGTGCACCAGGTCATCAGGCACAGGATCAGCGGGCACCGGGTCATCAGGCACAGGATCAGCGGACATCGGGTCATCAGGCACGGGATCAGCGGACACCCGGTCATCGGGCACAGCATCAGCGGGCACCGGGTCATCAGGCACAGGATCAGCGGGCACGGGTCATCAGGCACAGGATCAGCAGGCACCGGGTCATCAGTCACAGGATCAATGGGCACTGGGTCATCAGGCACAGGATCAGAGGGCACTGGGTCATCAGGCACAGGATAAGCAGGCACCAGGTCATCAGGAACAGCGGGCACTGGGTCATCAGGCACAGGATCAGTGGGCACCCGGTCATTGGGCACTGGATCAGCAGGCACCAGGTCATCAGGCACCGGGTCACCAGGCACAGGATCAGTGGGCACTGGTCATCAGGCACAGGATCAGCGGGCACTGGTTCATCAGGCACGGGGTCATCAGGCACAGGATCAATGGGCACCGGGTCATCAGGCACAGGATCAGCGGGCACCGGGTCATCAGGCACAGGAATAGCAGGCAGCAGGTCATCAGGCACAGGAACAGCGGGCACTGGGTCATCAAGCACAGGATCAGTGGGCACCTGGTCATCAGGCACTGGATCAGCAGGCACCAGGTCATCAGACTGGACATCGGGCACCAGATCGTCAGACTGGACAGCGGGCACTGGATTGTCAGACTGGACAGCGGGCACTGGATAGTCAGACTGGACAGCGGGCAGTGGATAGTCAGCCTGGACAGCGGGCACTGGATAGTCAGACTGGACAGCGGGCACTGGATAGTCAGACTGCACAGCAGGCACTGGATAGTCAGACTGGACAGCGGGCACTGGATAGTCAGACTGGACAGCGGGCACTGAATCTTCAGACTGGACAGCGGGCACTGAATCAGACTGGCACAGATCGGCTGGCGTAGGAGCAGACAGGAACAGATTGGCTGGTGTAGGGATGGGCTTGAGCAGGTTGGCTGGTGTAGAGGCAAACTGGGATGGATGGGCTGGTGTGGAGGCAGACTGGAACAGATCAGCTGGTGTAGAATCAGACTGGAACAGATCGGCTGGTGTGGACGCAGACTGGAACAGATCGACTGTTGTGGAGGCAGATTGGAAAAGATTGGCTGATGTAGAAGACGGCTTGAGCAGGTTGGTTAGTGTGGAGGCAGACCGGGATAGATCGGCTGGTGTGGAGGCAGGACTGGATATTGGCTGAATTGTGTGGGTTGGAAAAAACTTCTGTTTCTTTTTAGGTTTAACCATTGAAGTTCTGTACATGGCTACAGGGCTGTAAGTAGGGCGTGCAGCTGATGGGAGAGCATGGCTGGAGTATGGTAAGAAAGAGGGAGCGGTCGCTAAGGGGGATCTTTGTGGACTGGTTGTAAGCAGCAAAGAATAGGTAGGTGGGTTAAAGGCAGGGTAGGTGCAGCAGGGGGAAGTGGGGTACTGATATTTGGTTGGTAGCAGAGTATATTGGGCTGTGACTGTGGTTGCTGTAGGTGAAGGAGAGAGAGACCTCTGAACAAACTGGTGGCTAATGGATGGATGCATGTCAACAGATACTGAGGAGGACAGATCTGACCAAGCTTGGAGTAAAGGCTCAACAAATGTCGATTTACACTCTCCACGTCTGACTAAAGAGTTTACTGCGTTGATACATTCTAACAGAGCCTTTTGTGAAAACGCAGAGTAATGTTCAAAAAGATAACTTCTATCGTCTTTCAGGAGCCAGACAAGCGACACCACCTGACAGACATCGAAGGGCGGATTATAATCATCACCACCAGTAGGAGTACTTGACAAAGCAAACTCTGCACACACCTGAATCAAAGGCTGAACCTCTCCAAAAGTCATACTGCCCTGATCAACTAGGGAATGAGCAAGACGTATACATTCTAATAGCTGGTCACTGGTCCACTCCTTTAATGTCTGGCGGCAATAGTCACGATCCTCTGTCAGCAGCAGAGAAAAATAAATAACCTCTTCCGAATGCATGTTATCACAACCAGCAAAACCAAGATTGCTTTTCCCTGCAGCCACTTCTGGTCAGGAAAGGCCTTGGTGTTATGTCAGAAACTGGTGTGACCAGAAATGTGTGGACTGTGCAGAAAATACTGAACACAAGCGTAAATGAAATAAGAGGATTTATTCTAAGACAAGTAACAGTGAACTAAAACTCACAACCAAACAGCAAACGATATAGCCAACCAAAGGGCACAGGGCTAGTGAAATAACATAAACGTGAAAAGGGAATTGTCCAAACCGTAAACTTTAAGCCAGGCCAGGGTCATACACGGAAAATCAGTCAGAGGGAATCAGGTTTCAGGATGCAGGTTTCTGAATGCAGGTTTCAGAATGAAGGTTACGGGATACAGGTCACGGGACACAGGTTTAAGAGGCACAAGGAAGCAATACCAAGGCAAGCTAACACAGCACTCTCAGGTTTAAATACACTTCCTGCAAACAGCCTCAGGTGATGCCTGATTGCTGGAGATTATGTCAGGTCCTGACTGATGAGAGACACCTGCTGGTGGACACTGGAACTGCTCAGCCTCCGACTGCTAAGGGACAACTGCTGGTGGACACCAGAACTGCGGCCCATAGGTCTGGGGGCTACAGTGCCACCAACAGGTGAAACCGTTCCTAACAGAGACCTCTGGAGAGCACATAAATATTTCAATTGCACCTCATTCCCCAAAATGAGAGTTTAGATGATAATAGACCAGTGTGGTCTATATATAGGGTGTGGGAATGTTTGCGGTGCTACAGTGAGATGAAAGTAACAAAATCAGAAGTAAAATCAATCACATTTAATGAAAATCGATTAAAAAGTTGTCAACAATAACATAGTTCATAAATACATAAATAATGCAGGCTGATTACACATTTGGTTATTTTTTAGGTACAGGGGTCACACTGGTATAGAAGGAGAATATCCCAACATGTTTCGGCGTGTATTTAGCTTCTTCATGGGACAGATGGTATCTCACTGTCGTATAATAAAAATCAATATGTCAGTATCACAAGCATATACACGTATATCAGTCAGCATGGTATACAAAGAGAGTATGTCGCAGGACACTGCAGTTAAGCACAAGCACTTGTAAGCACATAAATCTCACACAGTCAGTTCCGTACAAAAACCCCAGCTTCGCCCGAGAAGGACCAATGTACCAGGTTAAAGTACATCATAACAAGGAACACACTTCACTGTCTAAATTTGGAAAAGAGGGATGAAAAACATCATAGAGAACCATGTAGACATGAAGTAGATAGGTAATCTAGAAATAGGGAAAGAAATATGTCAAGCAGTAATGTTATATAAGAATGTATTGGGTCGGATAAATAATCCGACATCAAGTATGCAGACTCGTAAAAACGAGCTCCAAGTATAAAACTAAGGTAGTAAAAGATGTATGGAAACGAGAAAGTAATAAAGAAAAAATGGGAATATAAACTTACGTATAATTATGAGGTATTTGATCCAATAAACCAGGAGCCAGAGTGCCACAGAAATGTATAGACATACCAGAACTAAGAGAGAAGAATAATGAAAAAAAAGAAATAAATGAAAATATGATGAAAACAGACTGCATAGAAATGCAGTTGTGAATACATGTGTAGAGGGTGGTAAAGAATGAATGGGGGAGGAGCTGAAGTAATGAGAACTATTAATGCGGTTAAGGGAATAAAATAGAAGCATGTGTCTACCAGGGATGCAGTGTGGGGCGCCGGGATCTGACATGGGCATAAGGCCAGGCCCCTATATACACTCCATAGGCTAACACAAGCAAAAAACTAAACAGATCCAAATCTAAAAGGTAGATTAAAAAAAAAAATTAATACAGATCAAAAAATGAAATAAGGCACGTGTCGGCCAAAGGACACAGCATGGGGCACCGAGATCTGACATGGGCATAAGGCCAAGCCCCTGTATATACTGCGCCATTGGCTAACACATGCAAAAACTAGAAAGATAAAAAATAAAAATAAAAAAAGTAACCAAACCCGGGTCGGGTTAGGTTGGTCATATTAAATACCAACAATAAAGAAGGAGAAGCGGGGTCACAGACTGTGGGGACCGGCCAACGGCGCAGCACAGAAGCACTGGGGTTGGGTCTGAATACATAACCACACCCTGTCTGTTGCCACAGCAGAGGTCAGTCCACATACAGAGGGCTGCCCCATAAAAGAGTAGGAATATACAGGCTAATAGAGGTTAAAAGTAAACTGGATCTACTGGAGATAAACCAGTAAAACGGGTAAGTACATGGGTGAAGATATAGCAGAGAAAGTACTGGAAGTAGTTAAATTCAGCAGTAGTGTACAGGATTTGGCTAAAGAATGTACATACCGAAATAGCGGTGTGGAACCGGCAAGGCTCCTGGAGACCTGCGCACCACAATGGCCGATCAGACCCCCATATATAGGGGGGGAAAGACAGGCCGGTGGGTGACGCGGTGGTCAGGTGTGCCAAATGGCGCGAACAGGAGGCCAGCGGGCAGGTCGACTCTGTGCGGTAAAGAACCATGCAGCGTCCACCGATGGAGGGCACGTCGGGTACTACAGCTCCCAAAGTGCACCACGTGAAGGGGCCGGTCAGCCTGTCAGGTGACATGGAGCCAACCCATTGAGCCGGCACCTAGATGGAAGATAAACAAGAAAATAGAGGAAAAAGACATATAAGGAAAATGGAAGGCAAATAGAGGTGAAGTCTAACACATATAGGGTACAATGGCGAAGAGGTTGGCTACTACTCCAGGGGTGAATAGGGGGCCATATATGCACAGAGGACCAGGAGAAAGAGAGAGACATGCCACAGTGCATTAGCCAGCAACAGTGTCCTAGCGCTCACAAATGCCCACAATGCTACTCAAAATTCATACTAATCCATATTGAAATATGGGAGAAATGATTAAACAAAAAACGATTACCAACCTACGTGTTGTCTATCTAAACAGGATATACATATAGAGATAGAACAGAGTACTATACGGTTCAAAATAAATGTTATTTATTGAGGGTCAATCTGGTTGAAATAAAGGGATGAATGATCAATCACCATATTGACTAAGTAACATAATACTGAAACTAAGCACCTAGATGAGGGCCGATATCAGAACATCCAGGCGCTAATACAATGGACCAAAACGAAGGGGGGAAGGGGAAAGGGGGGGTTGAATTAACGGGCATGGCAATGATGGGGGGTCACAGGAGGCTGAAGGAAAACAGGGCCTCTAGAATCACACAAAAAACTAAAGGAAAAGTCTAAAGCTTACAAAGTCATTTAGACTTACATAGAACATACATAGTAGCTCTAAGCTTATGAATCCAGCAGGATTTTAATTGAAGTAGAGTTTTGTCCACATCAATGCCTGGGGTCTGACAAGTGACCCTTCTTTTGCCAGTGAAGCGGTCACCATTGGGTAAGATGAGAGTGTTGGTGTTGGACATGTATGGGCAGACTTCACATTTGCCACATGAATATGTCCCACATAATTAGGTATCCCAAATAGGGGTTTTGTCGAAATGACTTTTAACGAGTTTGTCCCTCAAAGACAGGGCTCGTCTGAAAGTAATTACAGGGTGACCGTTGATATGTTTCTTGATTATTGGATCAGAGGTAAGTAATGGCCAGAATTGGGTGATAATATGTCCAATCTCTTTATGCTGCCTGCAATAATTGGTAATAATACGGGTGGAATAATTTACTGGTTTAGGTCTCTGTTGGAACAGCAGGTCAGATCTAGATCGTTTACGAATTTTGTTGTATGCCCTTTTGAGGCATGAATGACTGTAGCCCCTGGCTCTAATCCTGGAGTAGAGTTCCCTGCAGATTTTTTGAAATCTAGATCATCACTGCAGTTTCTTCATAGACGGAGATACTGACCATATGGGATGCTTTTTATTAAGGACTGTGGATGGCCACTAGAGGCATGTAGAATTGAATTGGCTGCGGAGGGTTTCCCGAAAAGGGATGAACCCAGGGTACCCTCTGAGTCAATATAGATTTCAACGTCAAGGAAGTTAATTTTAGTTTGATGGCAGGTCATGGTGAAGTTGATGGTGAAGAAGTTGGTCGTGGGAACCTGACCAAAAGATGAGTATGTCATCTATGTATCTATGCCAGGAGACGACATGGCTGAGAAGGTCGGACATGTCGTCTCGGGCAAAGAGTTCTCTCTCCCACCACCCCAGGTACAGATTGGCGTAGGATGGGGCACATTTTGTCCCCACCGCTACACCCTACACCTGGAGGTAGTGGGAGGAGCCAAACAAAAACACATTACGTGTCAGGATGTATCTCATGAGGGAGAGAACAAAGGCATTGTATTTGAGGTATGTGGTTTCCCTCTGATACAAATAGTTGGACACTACCTGAATGCCCTTTTCGTGTTGTATGGCATTGTAGAGGCATTCAACATCGATTGCCACCAGCCAAATTGGGCTGGGAAAGTTGAGACCTTCAATCATTTTGAGTAAGTCAATGGTGTCTTTTTTGTATGATGGAAGGGAGACCACATGGGGCTGTAGGTAGTCGTCGATTAGACAACTAGCATTTTCTGTTAAACAGCCACATCCTGATACTATCGGACGACCAGGTGGGTTCAAAAGATTTTTATGGACTTTGGGCAGGGCGTACATTCTAGGGATTTCAGGTTCCTTTATGTTCAGGAAGTCAAAGACCTCCTTGCCTATGACCCCAGAGAGGGAGGCCGAGAAAATGATGTCCCTGTACTCCTGTTAAAAAGCAACCATTCTAACTTTAGAAATAGTTTTGTACCATTCCTTGTTACTGAGTATTCCAATGCACATAACAACGAGGTTTCCCCCATTATCTGCTGGTTTAATAACCAGATTCAAACCCTGTTGCAGGGATCAAAGTGCCTTAGTTTGAGATTGAGAAAGATTAGTAGGGACCTTCTTACTGGGGGATAATTTTTCAATTTGAGCTGTAGTCTGTTGAATAAAGGCCCAGATGTTAGGGTTCTGATTTAGCATAGGAAAGGCACGTGATTTGGATTTGAATAGAGTGGGTGGGGGGGAACACCGAATCGGAGGTAGGGGTAGCCCGAGCGGCCAGGCCTTCCATGAGTTCCTTAGAGTCGGTGTTCCCCTCCATCCACAAATCCATCAAATCGCCCAAGGCTTGAATCTCCTGGAGAGAGGGGGTGGGATCTATGGGCAATGACTCGTGTGTAATGGTATTGGTAAAGGTGGAAGATTTTTCAAATATTACCCTATATTTATGTTCCGTAAAGATCTTTCATACATGTGCATACAGAAGCATAAATGTGCATATAGGTATAGTTGTGTATACAAGCATATACACGTAAATGACTGTTTTCAAATGGAATTCTTTTTCCACAGCTCTGAATTCACCACAAGAATGCCATAGACAACAATGTACTTGTGTTCAGATTGTAAACAATTTCCCTATATATTCCCTATATATTCCTATGTTTGATTCATCAAAGGGCCCTTTAGTGGTGATCATAAAAAAATATAAATATTTTTTGTTCACTCTACTAAGGTTTTTAATCCAGCATACAATTTACACATAAAATGCTAACCATTTAGAGCTATGTTCAGAGTTGCTCTAAAACCGTGTCTTGCACTTGACCCAGACTAGAGAGTAGAATGTTAGTTCTGTACTAATTATTACTGATACAATTTATTGCACAGTGTCTGGTGCCCTGTGTACTGTGGTGTAGCATGACCCACCTCTGTGGGCAGACAGACTACAAATGAAGCACACTATATGGTAAAAGTGAACTTCTCTGAGCTAGCATGACACTCTGAGAAATGTGCCTAAGGGCACACACACTCTGCAGATAAAAAAAAAGCTGTTTTTACAGGCATTTGAGCTTTTATTTTAGTTTAATGAAGCTTGTGCTTCTTTTTGTGCATGTTTTTATTGACCTTCTTCAAGCGTTTTTTTTTTCCACAAACCCTCCTAGATAGTATTTTCTTAACTACTGTATAAACCAAATAAAAAGCTGGAACAAAGGTTTTCACGCGTTTTCGAGCTTTGTTGAGCTTTTTTGAGCTCTTTGGGGCACTAGCTCCTCTCAAAAACGCTTGTTTGATGGGGGGGGTTCTGCCTGTAGGACCATATGCCTGAAAAAGCCATAGTGTGCATGGACACATTGGCTAACATGGAGGGGATTTTGCAGGCAGAAAAAATGAGAGCTCAAAAGCCTGTAGGAGCCGCTTCTCTGAGCTCCTTGGACCTGCAGTGTGCATGAGCCCTTATATGTACCACACTTCCTGTGTGTTACACCTACAGTTCTGGGAAAGTAGCCAAAATACAGACCCTGCTTTACTTAAAGCTGTAGCTTTTGGTACACTTTACATGGTTTATTTGAGCTAAGCTGGCCCAAACAAACTATGTTGCTCACTAACCTGTGAGGCTGCTGGATGTGCCGTATAAACTGTTTTAGCTGAGTCAGAGGTGGGCTGATGTCACAACTAGAGTTGAGCGAACCTCTGGAAGTTCGGGTTCTGCTGGTCTGGTCGAACTTCGGGACAAAGTCCGGGTTCGGGTCCGGACAGATCCCGAACGTTCGCACGGCCCCCGAACCCCATTGAAATCAATGGGGACCCGAACTTTTAGGCACAAAAATGGCTGTAACAAAGTCCTGGAAAGCCCTAGAGGGCTGCAAAAGGAAGTAAAATGGGGGTAAGAGTAGGGCAAGTGCCCTACAAAAAAATGGGGATAGGGAAAATAAATTAAAATCAAATAAAAAAATGGGAAGGGGGGGTGGATGTGGAGTAGGAGCCTAGAGGTTGACTAGGCCGTGACCGTGGCAGTGTAGGTGGAAGTGGCGGTGGTAGAGGAGTAGGAGGAGGTAGCCAACATGGTATTTTTTTTTTTTGTATTGAGACCTATTAAAAAAAAACAAGTATATGAATGGCTGTGTGAGTCCGGTCTAAATGTTCATTCTGCACAAGGTACAGACAAGTCTTGTGGGATCCATGCCTGATTCATTTTAATAAAGGCTAACTTGTCCACGTTGGATGTGGACAAACGGCTCCGCTTGTCTGTGATAACGCCCCCTGCCGTGCTAAACACACATTCCGACAATACACTGGCTGCAGGGCAGGCCAGCACCTCGAAGGCATAAAGGGCAAGCTCAGGCCATGTGGCCAGTTTGGAGACCCAGAAGTTGAATGGGGCAGACCCATCAGTCAGTACGTGTAGGCGTGTGCACACATACTCTTGCACCATATTGCTGAAATGCTGCCTCCTGCTAAGACATTGTCTATCGGCTGGTTGTGCTGTTTGTTGTGGCGGGCTGCTGACAAAGCTTTGCCACATTTCAGCCATGCTAACCCTGCCTTCTGAGGTGCTAGCGGTGGCACAGCTGCGTTAGTGGCCTCTTCCTCCTCCTCCTCTGCCTTTGCATTGTGCTTCCGCTGAGCCCCCGGTGTCATTTGGGAATGCCCTCAGCAGCGCCTCTACCAGTGTGCGCTTGTAGTCGCGCATCTTCCTCTCACGCTCCAGTGAGGGAATTAAGGACGGCACGTTGTCCTTGTAACGGGGATCCAGCAGGGTGGCCACCCAGTAATCAGAGGAAGTTACAATGTGGGCAACTCGGCTGTCGTTGCGCAGGCACTGCAGCACGTAGTCGGCCATGTGTGTCAGGCTGCCCACAGGCAAAGACAAGCTGTCTTCTGTGGGAGGTATATCTGTGTCCTCTGTATCCCCCCAGCCATGCTCCAGTGATGCCCACGAGCTGCATTGGGTGCCACCCTGCTGCAAATCCTCCTCCTCCTCCTCATCTTCCTTGTCCTCCTCGTCCTCCAGAACTGAGCCCTGGCTTGAATATTTTGGACCTGGCCTATGCTGGTGCAGGAACCCACCCTCCGAGCCACTTGCTAATGACTGGCCTGATAACCATGGAAATGACCGCTCTTCCTCCTCCTCATCCTCCTGTGCCACATCCTCTTCCATCATGGCCCGAAGTGTTTTTTCAAGGAGACATAGAAGTGGTATAGTAACGCTGAGAACAGTGTCATCGGCACTGGCCATGTTGGTGGAGTACTCAAAACACCGCAATACGCTACACAGGTCTCGCATGGAGGCCCACTCGTTGGTGGTGAAGTGTTGCTGTTCCGCAGAGCGACTGACCAGTGTGTGCTACAGCTGAAACTCCACTATTGCCTGCTGCTGCTCGCACAGTCTCTTCAGCATGTGCAAGGTGGAGTTCCACCTTATGGGCACGTCGCATATGAGGCGGTGAGCGGGAAGGCCGAAGTTCCGCTGCAGCGCAGACAGGCGAGCATCAGCAGGGTGAGAACACCGAAAGTGCGCACAGACGGCCTGCACTTTATGCAGCAGCTCTGACATATCCGGGTAGTTTTTTAGAAAATTCTGTTCCACCAAATTCAGCACATGCGCCAGGCAAGGGATGTGCGTCAAATGGGCTCGGCCCAGAGCCGCTACGAGATTTCGGCCATTGACGCACACCACCGGGCCAGGCTTGGGGCTCAGTGGCAACAACCACTCATTGGTCTGTTGTTCAATGCCCATCCACAGCTCCTGCGCAGTGTGGGGTTTATCCCCCAAACATATCAGTTTTAAAACAGCCTGCTGTCATTTCCCCCTGGATGTGCTGATGTTGGTGGTGAAGGTGTTACGCTGAGCGGATGAGTGGGTGGTCGAGGAGGAGGAAGCGCAGTAGGAGGAGGAGGCAACAGGAGGCAAAGAGAAATGCCCTGCAATCCTCGGTGGTGGAAGGACATGCGACAAATGGCTAGCCGGCTCAGGCCCACCCGCCACTACATTTGCCCAGTGTGCAGTAAGCGAGATATAGCATCCCTGCCCGTGCTTACTGGTCCATGTATCAGTGGTTATG
>BLSH010217615.1:58412-86013 GCA_018402905.1 Glandirana rugosa
ATTTACTACCCAATTTAACATGTTTTTGTTTGGGATGGTTTATCAGATAGTTGTATTATATTATGTTTAGTCTAGTTCCAGTAAACGCCGAAGGTGAGCATATGTTTTGACACGAAAGACCCCAAGGTTAAAGAAGAGATATGTCACGGAACGCTTTCATAAGCCAGGGAACTTTAAACGCTGGAAAACGGTGTAAAGTCCGAAGTTTGTATTTCTATATTTTGACATTAAAAAACACTTCTTAGTCGTTGTTCACCCCGCGTTACTTCACCTTACTTTAAATAACCATTTTTCAGTTTTTTATTTGTTAAAAAAGTTTGAAATATCCAATAAATTTCATTCCACTTCATTGCGCCCCACTTGTTGCTGATTCTTCACAAAAAATTACAGTTTTATATCTTTATGTTTGAAGCCTGAAATGTGGCAAAAGGTCGCAAATTTCAAGGGACCGAATACTTTCGCAAGGCACTGTATAGAGAAGAAATTGGAACCCCAGAAAGCACAGTTTTGTATACGAGTGGAAGCCGCAAATGACCTTGATCTGATTTGTATTATATTATGTTGATAGACTATTTGGTAGGGTTTGTTTTTGTACAATTTAACCCATCATTTAATTTCACTTGCTCTTAAATCTGCTGTAATTATACTTTTAATATATTTTTACTTTTTGTTGCTCATATTGGAATGATTTATATTAAATATTTCTTGTGAACTGAAAAAAAAAAAGAATAACAAACATGTTATACTTACCTGCTCTGTGCAATGGTTTTGCACAGAGTAGCTCATATCCTCCTCTTCTTGGGTCCCTCTTAGGTGCTTCTGATACCTCCCTCCTGCTGGGTGCCCGCACAGCAAGCAGCTTTCTATGGAGGTACCGGAGCCAAGCCACAGCTCCCTGTGTGCATTCAGACATGGAAAATACTATGGAAGGGACTTTTTAGGTGCCAACAACAATATATATAAAAATATTC
The DNA here is from genome assembly GCA_018402905.1 of Glandirana rugosa. Classification (NCBI taxonomy): domain Eukaryota; kingdom Metazoa; phylum Chordata; class Amphibia; order Anura; family Ranidae; genus Glandirana; species Glandirana rugosa. Next base: position 59,384 of record BLSH010217615.1, read on the forward strand.
AAATTTTATTGAATCATATTGTAGGCTTAAAAGACATAAAAAAACAACTCTTTTTGATTTATAATGATCTCTGTATTATTAGACTTTTATCCCTTGAGCCATCCATTGGCGTATGGGCACCTGGATGCATCCTCAATGAGGTCATTAGATGCTCAGTCTCCTGCTGATTTTCGTAAGTTGTATATGTTTACATCATAGTAAATTACATGTAACTGTTTTTCTAATTGATTTCCTTGATTATTTTGTGTTTCCTACTTGGTTATTTTTTATGGTTATTTTTCTTTATAGAACCCACTACTATCTGTCTCAAAATGAACCCCAGAAGAAGAATCTACGAGTTGAAACATAGGGGTGACCATTGGGCCTTGGTGCCCTGATGATCGATGTAGATTTATATATGATAGATCCCTTGCACGCATTTAATGTGTTGATTTTTACTTTTTTTTTATGTCTTTTAAACCTATGTTTCAATAAAATGTGTATATTTTTATATATGTTGTCATAATTACTGGTGCCTAAAAAGTCCTTCATTGTCCAATATCTTGGATGGGCACCTATACCTGTGAGCATCGTTATGCACAAGTGCTAAATTTATCATCCATTCAGACATGGAGCCGCAGCCCAGACCAGCCCCGCAACCTTATCTCTCCGGGCTGACTAACTTTGATTGACAGCCGTGGGAGCCAATGGTGCCGCATTGCTTTCTCAGCCAATGAGGAGGGGAGTCCCAGGCACCTGAGAAACTCCTGCAACATCACTGGATCTAGATGGACTTAAGGTAGGTATTAGGGGGCCGAAGGGAGCTGCTGCACACAGAAAGCTTTTTATCTTAATGCATAGTCCTTGATAAAGCCTTCTGCCTTTGCATCCACTTTAATATACTCATCAACATAGATATAAAAAATTCTCACCAAAATCTTGGCTAATCGTCTAAACTCACTTCTTCCATGCCTAATAAAAAAAGACCAGGTAGGGTTTGTTCCTCAATGCCAGGCGGTGGATGATATCAGACGAATTATACAGTTACAACATATCACCAACAACCGTTCCATGGAAACAATGCTTTTACCATTCAATGCTAATAAGGCCTTTGATACTTTGTCATGGCCTTACCTTATATCTGTGCTCTGTCATTATGGCTTTGGTGCCTCATTCTTAAGTTGGTTGGCGGTTTTGTATGATTTTCCTAAGGCCAAAATTAAATACTATGGGTTTGTACCCTCCATTTTTCCTTCCCGGAGGGGCACCTGCCAAGGCTGCCCACTCTAACTGCTCTTTTATTTTGGCTTTGGAGCCTTTGGCCAAGGCGGTTCACACTCATTCAGATATCAGAGGCGTTGAGGTTGTGGGATCTGCTCATGTATTTTTGTTATTTCAGGACTGCATGTCAACCAGACTAAGTCTAAAGCAATGTTGGTTAATCTCTCAATCTCTAAATTGGCTACTCTGAGAGTTGTTTTCCCATTCCAATGGCTTCCTTCTTTGCCTTACCTGGAAATCTGGCCTACCCCCCAGGTACGAAGGACTTTATCAGGCCAACTTTCGACCTCTTTTCAAAAAAATTAACCGACTTGCTTTCCATTTGGTCCCATTTTCCGCTGTCCTGGTTTGGCAGGATCCCGACAGTTTGCATGACTTATCTCCCAAAACTGCTATACTTTTTTAGAGTATTACCAGTTTCAATCCCCTCATACATTATATGTATCCATCAGCGCAAGCTTTTGAAACCTATTTGGGGTTCTATACATCCTCAAATTGGCAAACCGTTTTTATACGCTCGTAGGATCAATGGTGGCTTCTCGGTTTCCAATTTTCAAGATTATTATACGGCATTGAATATAGCTCCATTATCACATCTTCATGAAACTTTCCAATTGCCATTGTGGGCCATCACTGATCTGGTGGATTCTCATCCTATCCCTATTTCCTCCCTGTCTTGGCTCCTGCCTATTCATCGCCTGACTACACTAGGCACATGTATTAATCACTCTCTTCGATTATAGGATTCTGTCAAATTCTCTGCATGTCTGATTTCTCCCTACCTGTCTCTACTTCACCTCACTCATCGCCCACTATTTACCCCTAGCAGTGAAAACCCTAAGCAGTTTTCCTGGTGGATGGATAATGCATTTGTTGATAACAAGTCTCTGTTCACCCCCATGAGAATCATGACGTTTGAGGCTCTTAGATCCTCTCACAATATTCCTTTCTGTGAACATTATAGTTACAGTGCCTTGAAAAAGTATTCGTACCCCTTGAAATTTTCCACATTTTGTCATGTTACAACCAAAAACATTAATGTATTTTATTGGGATTTTATGTGATAGAACAACACAAAGTGGCACGTAATTGTGAAGTGGAAGTAAAATAATAAATGTTTTTCAATTATTATTTTTTTACAAATATGTGAAAAGTGTGGCGTGCATTTTTATTCAGCCCCCCTGAGCCAATACTTTGTAGAACCACCTTTCCCTGCAATTACAGTTGCAAGTCTTTTTGGGGATGTCTCTACCAGCTTTGCACATCTAGAGAGGACAATTTTGCCCATTCTTCTTCGCAAAATAGCTCAAGTTCTGTAAGATTGGATGGAGAATATCTGTGGACAGCAATTTTCAAGTCTTGCCACAGATTCTCAATTGGATTTAGGTCTGGACTTTGACTGGGCCATTCTAACACATTAATATGCTTTGATCTAATCCATTCCATTATAGCTCTGGCTATATGTTTAGAGTCGTTGTCCTGCTGGATGGTGAACCTCTGACCCAGTCTCAAGTCTTTTGCAGACTCTAACAGGTTTTATTCTAAGATTGCTCTGTATTTGGCTCCATCCATCTTCCCATCAACTCTGACCAGCTTCCCTGTCCCTGCTGAAGAAAAGCATCCCCACAACATAATGCTGCCACCACCATGTTTCACAGTGTGGATGGTGTGTTCAGGGTGATGTGCAGTGTTAGTTTTCTGCGACACATAGTATTTTGCTTTTAGGCCAAAAAGGTTAATTGGTCTCATCTGACCAGAGCATCTTCTTCCACATGTTTGCTGCGTCCCCCACATGGCTTCTCACAAACTGCAAACGGGACTTCTTATGGCTTTCTGTCAACAATGACTTTCTTCTTGCCACTCTTCCATAAAGGTCAGATTTGTGGAGTGCATTACTAATAGTTGTCCTGTGGATAGATTCTCCCACCTGAGCTGTGGGTCTCTGCAGCTCCTCCAGAGTTATCATGGGTCTCTTGGCTGCTTCTCTGATTAATGCTCTCCTTGCCCGGCCTGTCAGTTTAGGTGGGCGGCCATGACTTGGATGGTTTGCAGTTATGCCATACTCTTTCCATTTTCATATGATGGGTTGAACAGTGCTCCATGAGATGTTCAAAGCTTGGAATATTTTTTTATAACCTAACCCTGCTTTAAGCTTCTCCACAACGTTATCCCTGACTTGGTGGTTTCCTTGGCCTTCATGATGCTGTTTGTTCACAAAGGTTCTCTAACAAACCTCTAAGGGCTTCACAGAACAGCTGTATTCATACTGAGATTAAATTACACACAGGTGGACTGTATTTACTAATTAGTTACTTCTGAAGGCAATTGGTTCCACTAGATTTTAGTTAGGCATGTCAGAGTAAAGGGGGCTGAATACAAATGCACCCACACTTTTCAGATATTTATTTGTAAAAAATGTTGAAAACCATTTATCATTTTCCATCCACTTCACAATTATGTGCCACTTTGTGTTGGTCTATCACATAAAATCCCAATAAAATACATTTACATTTTTGGTTGTAACATGACAAAATGTGGAAAATTTCAAGGGGTATGAATACTTTTTCAAGGCACTGTATGTAATGACCAGGAAACTACTGTGAAAATTAGGGGATCTGTGTACTGCTGTCAACCCTATCAGGTACTGTATATCAGGCAAATAAAAAAATTGAACTCCATAGTGTAAAACCGCAAATCGCTTTGTTATAAAAGAAAGGTGCGCACCTTAAAATGCAAACACAGACAGATTGGAAAGCAACCAGGCACTGCTACTCCTAATAGATGTGATGACATCAGCACACGGGCCCCCCCTCCCCCACCCATGCGTTTTATCATAGAAGACCTTCTACAGGGACCCTTAGCACAGTGCCCTTGTGCCCAAGCTACAGATTCAACTCTATTCCTAAAGATCTGCAAGTATAGTGTTACACATCCTTCCAAGGATTTAACTTGCAAGGTTTGCGGTTATTCCACAAGAATTATGCTAAAGACCATCTGCTGTTGATGCAGTTAGCTACACGCCCAGCCCAACCAGTCATCTTATTTTATTTATAATATCAATAAAGGCAAAACTTTTTTGTTTTGGATAGAGGAGTTTTTATTGCTGTCTTGCCTATGGTAAGGAGATTCACCATCTCTATTTGTCAAGTTTACCATTGTCATGGAAAGTAAAAATGAAAAGAAAATCCCACATTTTGGTAATAGAGGGGTAATCTTCCAATTGGGGACAAATGGAAAAAAATAATGGGTTATAACCTATCCTTAATACAAAATGAAAAACAAAGGTTTTGCCTTTAGTGAAACTTTAAACTCAGCTCATTCCCTCAGCATTTGCCTGAGCAATAGCTAGTGTTCCTAATGCCAAGCCCCATAGTATTTCCAAGATGATTCCTTTTTTTTTTTTTTTTAAGATATTTTTATTAATTATAAAAGACATACAAACATAAAAAACTAACAACCACCCTTCAGGTATCACATCTAACAGGCAAGTACAAAAGATTCACGATTTGTACATGGTCAATAAAATTTCAGTTACATCTTTCCAGCAATTGGCACATGGGTATATCTTTAAATGATTAGGCTGGAGTCCATTAGGTATATAACATAGCATACTAATATTTATGGTAGGCCGGGCAGACCAGTACCAACCCAGAGTAAATGAAGTAGCATTGATCGTTATGGTAAAGTGGGACACAAGGAAAGAGGGCTGGCTAGCCATTTGCCCCAGATCTTATGGAATCTCTTACTCTGTTTCCTATGGTCAAAGATGATTTTGTATAAGGGTAGTGCTTCATTCACCAGTTTCAACCACAAGGTTTTATTTAGGGTTTGTGAACTCTTCCACGTCAGCAGGAGAGACTTCTTCGCATAAAAAAAAAAGGATATGAAGGAGTCTCTTCTCCGAGGCAGGCAGTGATAAATCCACAAAAATTCCCAGGAGGCAATTCCTGGGGTTAATAATATTAGGGAGACCCAGGGCCGTCGAGATGAAGGAGCCAATGTCTTACTAGAAGTGCTGTACCACCGGACACGTCCAAAAGCAATGCAGAAAGTCTACTTGTTGACCACAAGCCCTAAAGCCTGTGTGGGGTGAGGTGAGACTGGTGGAAGACCTTAATTTGGATAACTCGGTCTCTAGAGGAGATTACTGATGATTTGAAAGTGTCAGAGAATTCCAACCAATCCTCTTCTGTGATTTGTATATCCAGATTAGACCATCTAGTTTGGGCAATCTGAAATCTGGGGTTGGTGTCCGCAGCTAAGGTCATATAGTAGGTTGAAATGAGTTTAGCGGTATCCGGGTCCCTGAGCAAATTGTGCCCTGACTGCATGTCTCAATTCGTAATAGTAGAAGAGATAAGACTTTGGAAGGTCAAATTCCTTTTGGAGTTGTTGAAAGGGTTTAAAGCCCTGTGTATCGAAGAGATGACACAGGTATTTAATTCCCATTGAGGACCATCTCACGGGGTCCGGTATAGACTCCATTTCCCCAAGAGTGCCATTATACCACAGGGGCGTGTTCGGTGATGCGTCCCAGGACTCTCGAGCAAATTTGGTTTTGATTGTTCGAAAGAGAGAGAGGGTCATATATATTATAGCTGTCCCCGGTCTATCAGGGACACAGTTTTTATAGAACACATTATGGAATGTCTCCATAGAGGAAACAATAGCTCCCTCTGTGCTAGTACATGCATTAGTGTCACTGGGATGTAACCAATCATGGATGGATACCAAATGGGAGGCCAGGCACTATAAGTAAAAAGTAGGGAAGGCCAGGCCAGCCAAGTGGGAAGGAAGTTGAAGTGTTTCGAGAGCTATTCTGGGTGACCCGCCCCTCCAAAGGAATGTGGTGCATATGGAATCAATGCATTTAAAAATAGATTTTGGGACCCTACATGGAGAATTGGCCAGAACATAGAGTAACTTGGGGGGGTAGATCATTTTAATGATGTTAGCCCTGCCCATGAGATCCAGTGGGAGATCCATCCATTTCTGGACGTGCTCTTGTAATTGCTTTAGTAGAGGGCATATATTATTCTCAATGTACCGGGAGAGTGGTAACTGCACCATCACACCCAGGTAACTAAATGAGGAGACAACCTGTAGCTCTGACCCTGCATAGATCAATGGTGTGACCGTCTGATCCAGGGGGAGAAGGGTAGACTTCTCCCAGTTCACCCTAAAGCCAGAGTAGTCCCCAAAAGTGATGATAAGGGATAGTATGTTTTTAAGGGAGTCCTGCAGATCCACCAAATATACCAAAGAATTGTCAGCATAAAGTGATATGCGTTCTTCTATAGACCCAATAGGGAGGCCTTTTATTTGGGAGGTGTTACGAATTTGTATGGCCAGGGCTCCATGGCCAAGGCGAACAGGAGGGGGGATAAAGGACACCCCTGTCTGGTTCCCCTGGTAATCGGAAATGCCTCAGTCACCGTGGAGTTAACCCTAATGTGGGCCGTTGGGGAGCAGTATAGGAGTCTGATCCAGGCTATCATGCGTGGACCAAATCCATAGCCCTCCAGGATTTTAAATAGGTATGGCCACTACACACTATCAAATGCTTTTTTAGTGTCGAGTGACACAATTACCCTAGTAGGTGTACAGTCATGGGGGTATTGTAGATTATGAACAGCCTGCGTATGTTCATTCTATTAGATCTTCCTGGTAGAAACCCCGCCTGGTCACAACCGATCAACTTTCCAATTATTAAATTAAGACGATTGGCGAGCAATTTGGCGAGAATTTTAACATCTGCGTTTATAAGAGATATGGGACAGTACGAGTCACAAAGTAATGGATCTTTTCTAGGCTTCAATAGTAGTACAATTAATGCTTCTCACATGGATGGTGGGAGGGTTCCTTGTTTGAAAGCCTCATTATAGGTATTAAGAAGGAGAGAACTAGGTAATGAGGCAAACTTCTTATACCATTCGGCCGGGAAACCATCCAAGCCTGGAGATTTATGATTTGGAAGTTGTGAGACTGCCACCTTAATTTCCTCTATCATAATGGGGGCCTCAAGATCCTCCGTTTCCTGATCTGTTAGGTGCGGGAGCGGGATTTGTGCAAGGTACTCAGTCAGATGCGTGTCTGAATAGTGGGCCCTTGTAGTGTACAGATCTTTGTAAAAGGACAAGAACGCATGCACAATCTCTTGCGGGGCGTCACTAATCCCTCCCTGTAGTGTAAGGATTCGGGAGATAGAAACAGGGGTATGATCTGGTCTAATTGGGTAAGCTAAGAGCCGTCCGGCCTTATTACCATGCTCAAATATCTTTTGTGTTACATGCAGCATACGTTTTTGGATTAAATCGAATAACTTAAGTTCATATTCTCTACCTTTGGTCAACCACAGATCACACCTTGGGGGGTCCGGGTGTGCTACATAGTCTGCCTCAGCCACCACCATTGCCTCCTCCAACTCCCTAGTACACTGCATAGCATTTTTACGCAGGACACCCGTCACAGACATAAAGGCACCCCTCAATACAGCCTTGGATGCCTCCCAAACAGTAGATAGGTCGGCAGTCCCTCGGTTATTCTTCCAGTAGTCCACAATGTCTCTCCCGCAGGATCTCTGTACGATCTCGTCCTCCAGCCATTGTGGTCCCATATGCCACACAGCAGGCCCTTGTATGGGTAGGAGGAGGAGATCCACTGCAAACGAGTCAGAATGACATGAATGCTGGTATTAGTGGGGTGTTTCCACCTCCAAAGCTCGGTAAGATTATAGACTTCAACCAAATCTACAAAAGAGGGGCAAGATCTACCACCCCCTCCCAAGCGGTCCAGTGAGGGGTCTAGAACAGCATTAAAGTCTCCTATGTACATCACTGGTCCAGGGGATCTGGCGACATGGAAGAGAGACAATCTAGAAAGAACATATGGAGCAAATGGGGGAGACACATAAACATTGACCAAAGTAAAGGTCGTTCTGGCGATTTTTATAGTAAGTATAATAAACCGGCTGTCTGGATCTGTCGTCACAGATACAATTTCAGCTGACAGTGATTTGGCTAGTAAAATGGAGACACCCCTTGAGTACATGGTGTGGGTGGCATGGTACAAGGAAGCCACCCACGCTCGTTTAAGCGAGCGTAGCCGCTCTTTGACTAAATGCGTCTCCTGAAGGCAAATAATGTGTGGTTTGTAACACCTAAGGAATGAGAAGATCAAGGACCGCTTGTGAGGAGAGTTTGCCCCCCTTACATTCCAAGAAATTTTTTTTAGTAATTTAGCCATTCATGACATGCTGATCATTTTCTATACCATAAAGGATATTATAAGAGTCAACATTATTGAGATCAAGCCAAATAATAGCGTTTAGACATACCCATAAGCAATCAAAGTAAACCAAAAATCTTGCCTGTATAAAATAATGAGACAAACGTGATACTTCAACCAAAAACCCAACCGACCACAACGGGTCTATAGAAATGTTGGCATACTGCAGGCCCTCTTGTCGGAGACGATTCTTTACCGCAGAGAAGGAGACACGTTGACGCTGGACATCCGCCGAAAAATCAGGATATATGGATATGGTGTTGCCGTTGTATTTGAGTGGACCCTTTTCTCTGGCTAAACGCAGAATGGTCACTTTATCCTGGAAATTAAGAATTTGTGCAATCAGGGAACGTGGAGGAGATCCAGGGTTTGGTGCACGTGGCAGGGTGCAATGTGTTCTTTCGATAAGGAAGGCGTGAGACAAATTTTCAACACCTCTCGCAGCCATGAATGTAAGAACCGCTCAGGTCGGGGACCCTCAGATCGCTCCAGGAACCCCACAAAGCGGAGGTTATTCCTCCTAGAACGATTCTCCAGGTCGTCGATTTTTGCGCAGAGGGCCGCCACTTCGGTGGTGTTTGTCCGGACAGCGGCTGACATGCCCCGGTTCTTTCCCTCAACGTTTGTACATCTTGCTTCAGCAGAGAGTTATCAATGCGGATGGTCTCAATTTGTAAGGATAGGGAGGCCTTGCAATCCTGAATCGCCAGCATAATCTCGGCCAGCGTAGGTTCCGCCGCAGATGGCCCAGAAGCTGTACTATCAGTAGGGCTATGGGGGGTGTCCAGCACCAGGTGGGGTTCACCCTGCGCCTCAAACATAGCCGGTCCGGATGCACACATTCCCTGGGATGGCAGTGTAGGAGAGGCTGTATGTGTTGATGATTGGGGCGCATGCTCCGGGCCCGCCACAGCGTCCACTCCCCCTGCCTTCTGAATTTGGCTAGTTGTTCTGCTGCCGAGGCAGGTGCGGGAGGACCATATTTAACCATCATCCCTCCGCCGTTGGCGGGGCACGTTTCCTGCTCCCCAGTCAGACAAGTGTACAAAAGGAGGGCATAAAGATATAGGGGGACACCAGCAGCCGGTGGTGAGCTAGGACTGATCCCCTGAGCAGAGCGATACAATTGTCCACACCGCCCCCTCCCTCTCCACAGTCAGATCCCCAGGGGACAAAGGCAGTGACCAGAACTGATGGGGGTGATGTAAGGGTAGGCTGAGAAGAGCTCACCTCACTCCCCCCATTCTGACCATGTTCTACAGAAGGACCTTTGAGAGCATCCTGAGCAGCTGCATCACTGCCTGGTTTGGAAAATGCACCGTCTCGGATCGCAAGACCCTACAGAGGATAGTGAAGACAGCTGAGAAGATCATTGGAGTCTCTCTCCTCTCCATCATGCCCATTTACACCACACGCTGCATCCGCAAAGCACACAGCATTGTGGATGACCACACACACCCGTCACATGCACTTTTTACTCTCCTACCATCAGGGAAGCGGTTCCCAAGCATTCGGGCCGCCACATCCAGACTGTGCAATAGTTTCTTTCCTCAAGCCATCAGGCTCCTCAACAAAGAGTTGAACGGAACTCTGTGTGACTGATCTGCACAAACCGGACTCAACATCATCATTCAGAACCACTCACACTAATTCACTAACACAAAAAATGTTTACATGCTGTTTTTTTGCACATCTTCCAGGATCACTGCCATTTGCTATTTCGTATAAATATTCTGTCCACAATTTTTCCTGTCACTGTTCACTTTACCTTTGTTGCTGCTGTAGGTTTTAATCTGAAATAATATTGTTTACATTTTCTTCTACTGTGCAATCTGAAAGAGTATTGTTTACATTTTCTGCTACTGTGCACCTTATCTGGTTAGGACAGGTTTACTGGCGGAGCTATTTTGTGCTTTGTGTATTGTGTATTGTTCCACACTGTCCTGTGCTGTCCTGCACTGTCTTGTGTGTCTTTCTGCACTGTTTGCACCAGTTGCACACATGCACTTTATGTGGTGAGGACCTTTCTACTGGTTCTGTGTTTCTGTCTGTCTCTGTGACTGTTGTTTAGAATGTTGTACGTAGCACCTGGGTTCTGGAGGAACGTTGTTTCATTTACACTATGTACTGCATCAGCTATATATGGTTAAAATGACAATAAAAAGCTTCTTGACTCTTGACTTCTTGACTTGAAGGGTAGGTGAACCCTCTCTTCTTGTGGAGGAGAGACGACAGGCCCAGGAGGGTGTACCAAGATGGCGGCGACTTGCGGTAGGCCGCAACTCCCCCAGTCCCTCTACTCACAAAATCCTCCACTTGTGGTGTCCCTGGGCAGGCAGTGGAGCAGCCGGATGGTTGGATTGATGGTCCAAGTGCAGCAGGGATGTAGATGACCTGGGCGTTCAGAAAATGACGGCGATCTGTGGACTAGGCCGCAAGCCGGGGCCTCGAGTAGCGGAGCCCGCCGGCCGGCCGACGAAATATGCCCCAAAAAGCACTGCAGGTGTCCTGCAGTGTATATTACGCTGGCTGGTCATCTGGGGCTCAGAGAAGGGCAGATGGCGAAGGAGTAAGTACAGGATGGTCGGAACTCCTCATCCGAACGTCCGCCGCCGCTCACATCCAGACACGCCCCCCTCCAAGATGATTTCTAGTGTTCCCCTTGTGATTCCCAGTGGATTAGTTTCCTAGTGTCTCCCATTGCTTCCTGGGAAGATTCTGGTTTACCTCCATTCCTAGTGGAGAAGTTTCCTAGTGTACCCCCAGTGCATCCTTGTGTCTCTAGCTTCCTGAGAAGATTCCAAGTAACCCCTAATCTTCTACTGTTCTATGTTCTGAGGGACTTGTAGTGACCTTGATATTCTGAATGACCCTGTACTTGGATCCCCTTTGTTCCTAGTGTCTGTTTGCATGTCCTAGCATCTCCCAGTGCCTTTCAGTGTGATCTTTGTACCCCCAGTGTCCTCATTATCTTGCAGCCTATCCCAGTGACTCTGTGTTCCTGAAACACAGTGTCCTTATGCTTCTGTTTTCCCTGTGTGCCTTTGCCAGCTTTCAGCCTTCCTGCATCACTGTGTTCTCCTGTGAATTGCTGCCTGCTATTCGTAATGCATCACTTGTGTCTGCAGTCTACTTCAGTGTTTTCCAGTGTATATCTAGTGATGTTTCCTGCTCCATGTTCCCATGCACCTTTTACTTGTTCCTAGCAGTGTGCTTCCATGTATCCCAGTGTATTTTGAGTCTGTTTCCTTCTTGGCGTCTCTGTGCACCTCTACCTGTTCCTCGAGTTTCCTTTTTGTCTCTTTGCAATGCTACTTATTCCTAGTTGTTCTGTATGTCTCCGTGCACCTGTTCCAGTATCTCCATGCACACCTGACAAATTGGACAGATTCCTTACTGTGCAGTGATTACTGTCCACTTTCAGGAGCTTTGGAGAAGACAAGGCGGTTCCTTAGACTCTGCGCCTCGGCCCTTCCAAGGGCCCTCACCTTCGCTGTACATGCAAGCATACTTTGTTCTCCCCAGACCATACCAATAGGTATCCTTCCTGTTCCCTAGACTCCTTGTTTACCTTAACATTATCCTGTGCACCTGCATTCCTAGGACTCCTGTGCACCTCAGCGTTCCTCAAGCGTATTGTTACCTCTGTGTTCCTGTAAGTAAAGCATCCCACTGCTGCTAATATATTCCTGTATTCCTGTCTCCCTGTGAGCCAGGCACACTAATGCAATTTTTCTTAATATTCTGGGTTCTTAAAGTCTGAAAGACCAGCACCTCAGTGTTGTATTATACTCCAGTAGAATATATAGATTGCTGTCAACTGTATCCCCAAAATATTAGAGTGGTTCTACCCCCCATCCCGGACATAGTATGTAGAAGCACGAGAGAATCCCCCTTTGGGACTTTGTGTGAGGAGGCCAACTCACTAAGAACAAGGTAACAATGTAAAAAATATTATTTAAATATTATTTATTGATACATTTTTAAAAAAGCAAGAAGAAAACCACCCAGATGGGTGATGATTCACATCAAAGACATGTGCAAAAATGGAGTAAATATAGACATATAATAAACAGTGAACAAAAACCTGTACGTAGGGGAATAGCCAAAAAGGCTTAAAAGAAGACCACTAGATCTGCCTTCGGTGGCAGAAAATGACCCAATGCGTTTCAATGATGTTTGATCAGAGACCTTCCTCAGGGGTGACTGGTCAAGGTATTAAAAACAGATCCTCGTGTGGGAGAGGATGGAGAGGGTAGATGGTAGGACTCTGTTCACCCCCTTTCCCTCCTTGGCCCCCCATTGACACCCACTGTGCTATACCCCAATGGAAACACACTGTCACGCACCTGATGTGGGAGTCTGTCTTGTGCAGGAAGCAACCACTCTTACGACCCTGGTTCGGGAACCCCTGATGGCAAGCGGTACAGAAGGAGCAGGCTGAAAGGTCATCAGGTGCAGGCAGGGTCGTTAAGCAGGCAGCGAGGTACAAAGGGATCAGGCAGAAGAATGGTCATGGGCAAGCTGGGGGTCGGTGCAGGCGGAAGTCAATCAAGGTCAAACAAGGCGAATCACAGGAACAGATCAGGATACAGATTCAAGGACAGGTAGCTCTCCGAAACACACTCCAACGATGTAGAACGGACAGCACCGACTGCAGGGCTTCCCAGGCTTAAATAGGCCGCCTGGTGTCGTTTCTGGCGCGCACGAACGCGCACAGTCGCGCGCACCACCACGGAAACAGTGGGAGACCCTTCCAAGTCCTCTAACATTGCCCCCCAAGGGGCAGCCTCCGGATGCCTTGCCGGGCACCACCTTCCAGGCGGTTCCTCCTAAAGGTTCGGATCAAGTCTGCAGTGTGGATATTAGACTCTGGCTCCCAAGAATTTTCCTCGGGACCATAGCCTCTCCACTTGACCAAATATTGGGTTACCTTACCCCTCTTCCCACAGTCCAGGATGGCTTCGACCTCAAACTCCTCCTCTCCATCCACAAGTACTGGTTCCGGTGGTCCCTTTTTCCGACCCGGGAAAGGACCTGGAGGGACTGGCTTAAGCAGAGATACGTGGAACACCGGGTGCACACGTAAGGATGAAGGTAGGACCAGTTCATATTTCACCCTGTTCACTTTCCTCTTAACGGGAAAAGGCCCAACAAATCTGGGTCCAAACTTTCTCGAGGGACAGGCGAGTTTTAGGTTTCTGGTGGCTAACCAGACCAAGTCACCCGGCTTGAGTTCCAACTCTCCCCGTCTTTTCCTGTCGAAGGCTTGTTTGGTGAGTTCCGTGGTCCTGGCAAGTGTGTCCCGCAGGAGTTGCGTATTTTCCCTGAAAAAATTCAAGGTTTCCTGTGCCGCTGGCACTGTGCTTTCAGCAGCGAAGCCAGGTAGAAAGGTTGGATGGAATCCATAATTTCGCCCAGAATGGGGACTGTTTGGTGGCCGAGTGAACGGTATTATTAAAGGCAAATTCTGCCAAAGGTAATAGGGAGGCCCAGTCATTCTGTGAGAATGATGAGAAACACCGCAGATACTGTTCCAGAGTCTGATTTGTTCTCTGTTTGGCCATTTGTCTGAGGGTGGTAGGCCGAGAACAGTGATAACTCAATTTCTAGTGCTGAACACAGGGATCTGGAAGTAAACTGAACCCCACGAGCAGACACAATGCTCAGGGGTATTCCGTGGAGTCGGACGAAAATTTCCGCTGTCTCGGTAGCCATAGGTATACCTTTCATAGGTAAGAAGTGGGCCATCTTGGTCATGCGATCCACAACCACAAAGATGGCAGTAAAGCCCTTGGAAGGAGGTAGTTCCACGATAAAATCCATGGCTATCCAGGTCCATGGATGCTCAGGTACTGGGAGTGGGTTCAAAAGACCGCAAGCCTTGGCTTTGTCTGTCTTATTACATGCACAAGTAGCGCACGTGCTCACATACTTCTGGCAGTCCTCTTCTCCCAACGGCAACCAGAAAGAACATAAGATCAGCTCCAATGTCTTGCGAGTTCCAAAATGCCCCGCCAACTTGTGGTCATGGCAAAGTTCCAACACCGTGGGGCGTTGCTCTGCCGGAATGAAAATCTGCTGACCGTGCCACCAAAGGCCATCCTTCTCCGAAAATCTGGGGTCCCGGGGGCTGGTAGCACTAGCCAGGGACCGTCTGATCTGTGCCAGTAGGTCCTCCTGGGACAATAAGAAGTTCCGTGACGGAAGAATAGTGTCTGGGGCAGCACAGTTGCCGGGGTTATTAAACATCCTTGAAAGGGCATCAGGTTTGAATTTTTTGTATTTCAGATGAAAAAGAAACCTCAAAAAGAAAAGTGCCCAACGAGCTTGACGGGGTTTCAGCCTCTTTGCCATTCTCAGGTACTCAAGGCTTTTGTGGTCAGTATATATTAAGGTAGGGTGTGTGGCTCCTTCCAACAAATATCGCCATTCCTCGAGTGCTGCCTTGATGGCCAAAAGTTCTCTATCCCCTACGTCGTAATTCCTCTCCAGAGGGGACAGTTTCCGAGAGAAGAATGCGACAGAGTGGAGCAGAGCCTTGGGGCCCTGTCTTTGGGAAAGAACTACCCCCATCGCAATCTCGGAAGCGTCCACCTCCAGGACATAGGGCAGAGCCGAGTCAGGGTGCTTTAAGATAGGTGCTGCTGTGAACAGGCCTTTAAGAGTCTGAAAATCTGTTTTTGCCTCTGCGGACCACTGAAAGCGTGTGTTCTGTTTTGTGAGCTGCGTGATGGGCGCAATGATGGCCACGAATCCCTTTATAAATTTTCTATAAAAATTTGTGAAGCCCACGAAACGTTGGACCCCTTTCCTGTCTGAAGGTGCTGGCCAGTCCAGGATAGTGGAGACCTTCTGGGGGTCCATTGTAATTCCGGTCACTGAGAGAACTAGTCGCAAGAAGTGGATACTGGTTTGTTCAAAAGCGCACTTCTCCGCTTTAGCGTAGAGCCCATGCTGTCGAAGACGGCTAAAGACCTTGGTGACATGCTCTCTGTGTTCCTCAAGGGAGGAAGAGAAGATCAGGATGTCATCTAGGTATATAATCACAAATAGGTCCAAGAAGTCCTGAAAGGCATCATTCACGTAGTGTTGAAATGTCGCGGGGGCATTACACAAACCAAAGGGCATGACTAGATACTCGTAATGCCCAAAACGAATACGGAAGGCGGTTTTCCACTCATCGCCTTCTTGAATGCGGACCAGGTTGTAGGCACCCCGTAAATCCAGTTTAGAAAAGGTGATGGCAAATCCCAGTCTTTGGAACAGTTCAGTAACCAAGGGTAAGGGATATCGTTTTTTGACCGTTATCCGGTTTAATTCCCAGTAGTCAATACAGGGACGTAGAGAATGATCCTTCTTCTCTACGAAATAGATGCCCACCCCTGCGGGGGACGTGGAAGGTCGGATAAATCCTTTTCCTAGGTTGTTTTCAAGATTGGCCTTGAGGGCCGCCAACTCTAATTCTGACAGAAGATAAATCCTTCCGAACGGCACTTCGGCTCCGGGCAGCAGCTTGATTGGACAGTCATAAGGGCGGTGAGGTGGGAGTTTCTCAGCCCCCTTTTTACTGAACACGTCCAGGTATTCATAGTAGACGGACGGAACAGCTAGATGGGTCTTAGGGTCAGAGTCCATGTCCAGACAACCCAGTGTGGGCACAACTCCCTGGACCCGTGTTAGGCAATGCTGCCCGCAGTATGGGGATCGGAACTGGATAGTCCCGGTGGTCCAAACTATATCAGGGCTGTGTGCCTGAAGCCAGGGTAGGCCCAGGATGATGGGGAACAGGGGGGATGCTATCACATCCAACAAAAGGAGTTCCTGGTGGCCATCAGCAGTGGTGGCCATAGTGGGATGGCCTCCTGGGTCACCACACCCGACTTAATGGCAGATCCGTCGGCCAGGCGGATGGGGAAATTATGGGTCTTCAGCCGGAGGGGAATTTGTTGAGAAGCCACGAAGTCTTCATCCAGAAAGCAGCTACACGCTCCAGAATCAATTATAGCTGCCACTTGGATAATCTTTCCTGGAAGCTGCAGAGTGAGAGAAAGCACAAGGTGAGAGATAGGGTGATGAATGCTGGACACATCACTGAAGGAGGCTGGTAAACACTTACCGCGCTTAGCTGGACAGGATCTCACCATGTGGCCGGGTTCTCCGCAGTAAAGACACAGGTTCAATGAGAACCTCCGCTGCCTCTCTTCAGGGGTCAGAGACGGACATAAGAGCCCTATTTGCATGGGCTCGGAGGTGTCTTGTGGAGAGGAGGTTGCAGAGGTAAAATGAGTTGGCCTTGGGTAGGCAGGGACTTGGGGAAGCATCCAGGTGGGCCGTGAGGGTCCCGGAGCCCTTTCAGCACGGCGCTCACCGAGTCGCCGGTCAATCTGGATTGCCAGATTGATAAGGGCATCCAGAGTAGCAGGCACCCCCATCCGGGCCAGCTCATCCTTGAGGGGATCAGATAGCCCAAGGCGGAACTGATAACACAAAGCGGCGTCATTCCATGCCGTGTCAGCACCCCAGCGCCTGAACTCCACTACATAATCCTCCGCGGAGCGACTACCCTGCTGAAGGGCGTGAAGTGCGGCCTCTGCTGTGGCTACTAGAGGCGGGTCTTCATACAACCGGGCCATGGCTTGGAAAAACAGGGCCGCAGAAGATACCTCGGGGGCTCTCTGCTCCCACAGATGGTGGGTCCATGCCTGGGGCTCTTTCTGCAATAAGGAATAATCAAACCCATTTTGGTAGCCTCTAAAGAAAAAGTGCGGGGCTGGAGGCCAAAATAAAGCTCACAGGAGTTGCGGAAAGCCCGGAACTTGCGGCGGTCTCCCGAAAGCTTGTCCGGCAGGGGGACCTTGGGCTCCGGAGGCAGGGCCACAATAGTGCGGCCAGTGGCCTGAGCGCCTCCAGAAGCTGGGGGTGCGGAGAGCTCCAAAACCCGTTCTTCCAACCGGGTGTAGCCATCTTGAAGGCTCTTGACTGCCTGTGTTAGGCCGGCTAGATGAACACACAGCTCGTCCATAGCAGAGGGTGCTCCTGATGGTGGAGTCTGTCTTGTGCAGGAAGCAACCACTCTTACGAACCTGTTTCGGGAACCCCTGATACAGTAGACAGAGGGTTCCAGAGCACAGAGGGGCACGAGGGCTGGACTGGAACACTGGTGGTAGGATAGGTCCGTCAGAGGCTCGTGCAAGTGTAGAGTAGTCAAGCAGGCTGATGTCGGCAACTGGCTGGCAAGCGGTACAGAAGGAGCAGGCTGAAGGCTCGTCAGGTGCAGGCAGGGTCGTTAACAAGCAGGCAGCGAGGTACAAAGGGAGCAGGCAGTAGAATGGTCTTGGGCAAGCTAGGGGTCGGTGCAGGCGGAAGTCAATCAAGGTCAAACAAGCCGGGTCACAGGAACAGATCAGGATACAGATTCAAGGACAGGTAGCTCTTCGAAACACGCTCCAACACTGTCGAACGGACAGCACCGACTGCAGGGCTTCCCAGGCTTAAATAGACCATTTGGCGCCGTTTCCGGCACGTGCGCGCACACAAGCACTGACGCGCGCGAACGTGCACAAGCGCGCACACCACCGCGGAAACAGTGGGAGACCCTTCCAAGTCCTCTAACACACACACTCCCTTTCTCTCTCTCCCTGTCTTTAGTTCTTACCTTTCTAGCCCAACCTTACCCCCTTTCCGCCCCCCCCCCCTTTTTTTTTCTTTTCTTCGCAACTTGGCTGTTATCTAAGCTCCCGGCTGGGAGTTGGAAGGAGAGCTGTTTGGCATAATAGACCCCCCCCTTGATGGGGATCTAATAGGCCAAACCAGTCCAAGGAATCTGGCCTCCGTAGGCCAGACAAAGTCAATAACTGTTAGACAACTGAGTGATACAGGCCTCAATCTCATAACGTGAGGTATTAACAATAGATGATTATCATGGGCATATCCCCACACCAAAGTGGCTTGGATAGGCTAAACAGGTAACAGTATTAACTGTTTAGATAAGTCTTCAGTTAGAGAGTCTGGGTGCACACATCTTGCAACGACTGTAATGCCATTATTGTCTTCCTTCACCTGTACCTGTATACTGTTGTTTTTCTTTCTTTTTTGTTTGTATGCGATACAAAATTTAATTTAGTGATTATGGAAAAAAAAAAAAACAGATCCTGTACGTAGCAAAAAAGAAGAAAAGGGGATACACAACATAAGTGTCAAATACATATATAGCATATCGAGTAATGTCATCCACAATTGACGTGTCATGTTTGAAATACTGACCATGCTATACAGGGTTTTGGGGGATAAACAGCCACGTTACAAATAATTTCAAGCGTAAGGATATATACCAAATCTAGAAATCAAGGAGCTCTCATTGGTAAATATATCAGGAAGTCACCAAGGTAAAAAAAAAGGGTGGGGGGAGGGGAAAAAGGGCAGATCAAAAGATCACACATCACAGCAAATTGAGAATAAAAATGCTTACCAGCAGAGTAGTGATTAGGAGGGTCTATAACCAATGAGAAGATTGGCTAGGGAAACACCTGATGGAACAAGGATACATACATTGAAGCAAAAGCTGGGTATAGATAAAACCCAAAGTGGCACATCAAGTGGGAGTAGATACATACCCTTATTTCTCTGCGCCGTCCCCCCCACCCCCCCC
The DNA here is from genome assembly GCA_018402905.1 of Glandirana rugosa. Classification (NCBI taxonomy): domain Eukaryota; kingdom Metazoa; phylum Chordata; class Amphibia; order Anura; family Ranidae; genus Glandirana; species Glandirana rugosa. The sequence continues at coordinate 78,582 of BLSH010217615.1, forward strand.
CCTCCTCTGGGGTTCCCAGGGGGGTGTTCAGGGCCTTAGCTGTCCCCCTCCTCCTTGCGTTGTGCTGCTGGAGCAATCTGTGCGGTCGGAGATTGACCGGCGGCCATTTTGCCATGGTCCGGCCGCCATTGTCTTATGGCTGGCCGCATGGTTTGGCCTCTAGGGCGCCCGGCGGCCATTTTGGTGTAGCCGCGGCATTCCTGGCTGGGGTTTTTGGCATCGGTGGCCATTTTCTTGTGGCCTATACAAGTGTGCTGACCTGTGTGTATAAAGGGAAGTTCACTGTGGCTTCTGGCGCCGTTTTTACCCCCCACACAGCACTGAGAGCTCTCCTGTGGGACAGCAGCACCAGCAGCAGTAGCAGCAGCAACAAACGTGAAGGACGGCGGGCAAGGCAGCGGCAGAGGTGGACAGCAGCAGGCACGACTCCTCTCCTGGACAGTTGAGCAGGAAGGTGATGAGTCCCCCCGGGGTTACCCTCCTGTAGTAAGTTCTGCGCAGCGTTTTGTGGTGGGGGATGCCTTGTCTCCTGGTACCTAGGCCTTAGTCAGGTGGTGTGTTACCAGGGTGGGTGACGCAATGGCAGCCGATGCGGGTGCTTCCCCTCCAGACCTCTCCGTGGTTGCAGCCAGCACCTCAGGGACTGCGATCCCTATTGACGCTCTGTCGGTGGTTCTGGAGTCCTTTGTCTCCTGGGTAGAGACAGCATGTGGGCGTAAGGTGGCGAGAAAGCGGCCCCTACCTCCCCCCTCCTCTGGGAAGGACTCGGACCCTGACGGGGGCTCCACCATGATAGGGACCCCCCTTTAGTTGTTGGATGGCGAGGCCCCGGATTCTACTGATAGTGAAGAGGAATCTGCGGCGGCCACTGCTGCGCACAAGAAGGCACTAGTCAGCGCCCTGATCACAGCAGTGCATGAAACCCTGAAGCTGTACGATACGGTGGGACCCTCGCAAGAGGTGCCCGTCCCTTTCGGATCACATAAACTGGCCCGCGTGGCTAGGGCTTTCCCCTATGTGTTTTACATGGATAAGTTTGTCTACAGAGACTGGGAACGGCCTCAGAGCTCCCTTCCCATACCCAAACGTTTCTCTGTGCACTATCCCTTTGAGGACAGCCTGGTAAAGAAGTGGGCATCACCCCCCCCATGGTTGATCCCCCTGTGTCTCGCCTGAACAGGGCGACCACGATCCCAGTGGAGGGCACGCCGTCCTTTAAGGACACGGCTGACAGGAAGGCTGAGGCCATCGTCAGATCCATGTTTGTTCTGGCAGGTTCGGCCATGCGGCCTGTTGTGGCCTCTGCTCTGGTGTCACAGACGCTCACTGAATGGGCGAAGCAGTTACACCACGAAATGAGCATTGCTAAGGTTCCCCCTGCCTGCATGGAACTTGCTGAACAGCTTGTCCAGGGGCTTAAGTATCTGTGCGATGCAGCCCTGGATGTGGCCCCCCTGATCTCCAAATTGTCTGTCTCTTTGGTGGTGGTCAGGCGGTTGCTCTGGCTAAAATGTTGGTCGGCGGACCAAATATCTAAGAAGGCCCTGGCAGACTTGCCTTTTCAGGGTGGGTGGCTCTTTGGAGCCTCCTTGGATGAGATTATTAAGGATCTCACAGGAGGGAAGAGCACTTTTCTCCCGGAGTCCAAGAAGAGTACGGAGTCCCGTCGCAGATCGGGTCCCTCCTTTACTGCCCACAAACGGCTTTTTCTTCCCTCCCGATCCTCGGGCAAGGGCTCGAAGCCCGCCAAGGCCCCCACGGGTGGGCAGAAGCATCCCTGGCAGCGTAAGATCACAAGGTGATCTCGTCAGGGTACAGAATAGAATTTCCTTCCCGTCCTCCGGACAGGTTCTTCACCTCCAACTTGCAACTGCCCGCGGGCAGGCTGCAGGCCCTGCTTGGGTCAGTGCAGGACCTACTTTGTCAAGGGGTAGTGGTCCCCATTGCGCGCGTGGAACGATTTTCCAATCCTGGACCTGAAGGCCCTCAACTGCTTCGTACGTGTACGAAGATTCAGGATGGAGTCTGTCCGCTCTGTGGTGGCGGCTCTGCACCAGGGCGATTTCATAGAAACATAGAAACATAGAAAAGTGACGGCAGAAAAAGACTGAGTAGTCCATCGAGTCTGCCCCTTTTTATTTTATTTATTTATTTTTTTTTTACATTAACCTTGTTGTCTGACTATGGATTTATGTTTATCCCAAGCATGTTTGAAGCCATTTACTGTTGACTGTCTCACAACCTCTGTTGGTAGTTTATTCCAATCATCAACCACCCTTTCAGTAAAATAATACTTTCTAAGATTAGTTTTGAACTTCCCCCCAGTTAGTTTGAGGTCATGTCCCCGTGTTCTTGATTTTGGTTTCATATTGAAAAGACTGCCCTCCTGAACCTTATTCACCCCCTTGAGGTATTTAAAGGTTTCAATCATGTCTCCCCTCTCCCTTCTTTCCTCCAGACTGTACATATTAAGTTAAGCCAGATTTCCTGGCTTCCCTTGAAATCAAAGATGTGTACCTGCATGTTCCCATATGCACTTGGCACCAGCGCTTTGCTGTCGGGGAGCATCACTGTCAGTTCGTGGCTCTCCCATTTGGCCTGGCCTCTGCGCCCCGGGTCTTCACCAAGCTGCTGGCCCCGGTTCTGTCTCTGCTGAGACAGAGGGGCATCGCGGTGATTGTGGTATCTGGACAACCTTCTCTTGCCAGCAGAGTTGGCTCCAGCTCTTGGGGACAATGTGACAATCGCCTTGCACACTCTGCGGGAGTTCGGCTGGGTGATCAATCGCCCAAAGTCTCACCGCTTGGAGTATCTGGGTCTGATTCTGGATGCGGCCCAGGCGAAGGTCTTCCTCCCACCATCCAAGCGACAGGCGCTTCAGTCGGCAGTTTGGTCCCTGCTGTCCCACAAATAGTCCTCCCTATGGTTTTGCATGCGGGTCTTGGGTCTCATGGTGTCCACCTTCGAGTCGGTCCCATACGCTCAGTGTCACACACGTGTTCTGCAGCGGGAGATTCTGCGAAAGTGGGACAAGTCCCCCTCATCCCTGGATCGGTTGACCACCGGACCAGAACTTCGCTGCTCTGGTGGATGCGGGCTCCGGCCCTGCGGCTGGAGAAGTCATTCCTCCCCCTCCATTGGACGGTGGTCACGACGGACGCCAACCTGATTGGCTGGGGAGGCGTCCTGGGGCTGTTGTCAGCCCAGGGACAGTGGTCTCCGGAGGAGTCTCGTCTTCCGATCAATGTCCTGGAATTGTGGGCCATCAGGTGCTGCCTCTCCCATTGGACAAGGAGACTGCACGGTTGCCCTGTCCGAATTCAGTCGGACAATGCCACGGTCGTGGCATACGTGAATCACCAGGGCGGTACAAGAAGCTCGGCTGCGGCCTCAGAGGTAGCTCACATTCTGTGGTGGGCAGAACTCCAGGTACCGGCAATCTCCCCACGTCCACATTCCGGGCATAGAGAATTGGCAAGCAGACTACCTCAGTCATCAGGGATTGGACCAGGGAGAGTGGTCCCTGCACCCAGACGTGTTCCATTAGATTTGTCTGAGGTGGGGTACTCCAGACGTGGGCCTTCTAGCGTCTCGTCTCAATTGGAAGGTGCAGGCCTTCGTGAGCAGGACAAGGGATCCCTTAGAGGATGCGGTGGATGCCTTGGTAGCTCCGTGGGCTCGGTACCGGCTCCTCTACGCCTTTCCCACCTCAAGTTGCTTCCACGCCTTCTGCGCAGAATAGAAACGGAGGGCATACTGACCATTCTCATAGCTCCAGATTGGCCACGGCGTCCTTGGAACGCCGACGTAGTTCAAAGGGTGGTGGACGTTCCCTGGCGGCTCCCGCTTCGCGAGGACCTACTGTCTCAGGGGCCCATCTTGCATCCTGCTTTACCCTCGCTGGATTTAACGGCCTGGCTATTGAATCCCAGGTGTTGAGGGATCGGGGTGTCTCAGACTCAGTGATCCCCACCATGCTTAAGGCACGTAAGGCCACTTCCAGGAAGATGTATCACCGCACCTGGAGGGCTTATATATCCTAGTGCGAGAATGAGGGGTGGAATCCCCGATCTTTTTTGGTATCTCGGGTTCTGGCTTTCCTGCAGAAGGGTCTCGACCAGAAGCTGGCGTTGAGTACAATCAAGGGTCAGATTTCTGCCCTGGCGATCTTTTTTCAGCGTCCTTTGGCGATGCATTCTTTGATCCGTACTTTCGTGCAGGGGGTTCGACATGTCTGGCGCCATGGGACCTCAATTTGATCCTCATGGTTCTTCAGAAGCCGCCGAATATCAGGGAAATATCGCTGCAATTGCTTTCGCAAAAGGTGGCTTTCCTGGTAGCTATCACATCCGCTCGGCGGGTGTCTGAGTTGGTGGCTCTATCATGTAGGTCTCCATATCTGGTCCTACACATAGATAAGGTGGTTCTGCGGCCATCACCTTCTTTTTCCCGAAGGTGGTGTCCTTTTCCATATCAATGAGGACATTGTCCTTCCTTCATTACGCCCGCGCCCATCTCACCCTAGGGAGGTTGCTTTGCATTCCCTGGATGTTGTTCGGGCCCTGAGGGGGTCGGATGCACTTTTTGTAGTGGTGGATGGCCCACGCTAGGGTCTGGCGGCCTCATCAGCCACTATTTCACATTGAATTAGACAGACGGTGACTTGAGCCTATGCTGTTTGGGGTCTGGAGCCTCCTTTTTTGGTCGCAGCTCATTGTATCAGGATGATTAGCACTTCCTGGGCTTTCCGACATCAGGCGTCTGTGTCTCAGGTGTGCAAGGCGGCTACTTGGTCCTCAGTGCACACCTTCTCAAAGTTTTACAGAGTTGATGTTTTAGCATCCTCGGATGCTGCATTTGGCCGCAAAGTTTTGCAGGCGGCCGTGTGAGACACATCTGGTTCCTCATAGAGGGTTCTGTTGGGTGAAGTTCGTTTGTTGTTCCGTTACCCACCCCTCATGTTTTTGGCACTGCTTTCGATGTCCCACTTGTCCATGAAGCTGCTGTGCCCGTCAATGAATGAAAGAGAAAATGGGATTTTTTACTTACCGTAAAATCCCTTTCTCTGAGTTCATTGACGGGCACAGCACCCACCCTTCTAATATTACGTTGCACTGCTTGTTATGAACTGAGCTAGCAGTAGCAGGGCGGAGGGTTATCTGCCACTGGGACTGCCCCCTGGGAGGGGCTGTGTCTGTCTGTTCTTTTGCTGTTAGAACTGCCTTTTCTGCCTAGTCACTCCTGAAGAGAGGGTAGTATAACCCACGTCCATGAAGCTGCTGTGCCTGTCAATGAACTCAGAGAAAGGGATTTTACGGTAAGTAAAAAATCTCTGAGGGCAAGGGCTGACTGGGCTTTCAGTGGGGTGAACAGATCACAAGTAGGACACACACAAAAGATAGTGGAGATTAAGTTCAAGGAGCCAGGTGCCAGTATGCTATGTAGAAATACAAACATCTGAAGGTGGCCGTCCAATGCATGCAAAAGCATATACAGGATTGCCAACAAAAATATGTACCTACCCACCAGACCTATGGTATCAACATAGAATTAAGTAGCCAGATGACGCGTTCCTAACTGAATCCAACTCAAGGAAAGGAAGACGTAATATATACATCCTACCAAAGTAGTCACTGTCACCAACACAGCACACAGCCCCCCCCCAATAAAAGAGAACCTGTCACCAGGAACTGTCACAGTCCGTCAGGATCTGTCACAGCCCGTCAGGATCTGTCACAGCCCATCAGGATCTGTCACAGCCCGTCAGGATCTTTTACAACCCGTCAGGATCTGTTACAGCCCGTCAGGATCTGTTACAGCCCATCAGGATCTGTTACAGCCCCTCTGTCACAGCCTATCTGTCACAGCCCGTCAGCATCTGTCACAGCCCGTCACAGCCCGTCAGCATCCGTCACAGCCCGTCAGCATCCATCACAGCCCGTCAGCATCCATCACAGCCCGTCAGCATCTGTCACAGCCCATCAGCCTGTCAGAATCTGTCACAGCCCATCAGTAACAGGCCGTCAGCATCTGTCACAGCCAGTCAGTCACAGCCTAGGTCACAGGCCCAATAACAGTACTCTCATAAAAACATCGCACAGGCCCGCCATCATGTCAGAGAGAGTGTACACACCCGAGGAGGCATATGAGATCCTCGCTATGTCGGATGATGAGAGCAGCGGGGAGCTCCTATCATTCGATTCTGGTTCGGAATACGATTCAGTGGAGTGTAGCGGATCGGAGACCGAATCAGAGGAGGAAACCTTCCCCCCTCCAAAAAGAATGAGAAGATCAGGCCGAATATCTGAAGACCTGCCTTCCACCAGCAGCGCCAGACCCCAGGAATTGGAGCCCAGTACTACTTCCACCAGCAGCGCCAGACCCCAGGAAGTGGATCCTGGAACTAGCAATGGAACTAGACGCCCTGCCCAAAGAATCCTGTCCTACCTTCCGGAAGCCCTGGCAAACCCCTTATGGTTGCCTGCCAACTCGGGGTCTGCTAGAATCCCCCCCCCCTTCACAGTGCAGCCAGGTGTGCAGCCCGACACCACAACCTATACCCAATATGACTATTTTTCTTTATTTTTCCCTGAAGATTTGCTGCAGAGCATTGTGGACCAGACAAACTTATATGCAGAACAGTTCATTGCAGTCAACCCCAATTCCTCCTATGCCCGTTTATTTCATTGGCATCGTCTCACACTAGACGAATTTAAAATATTTTTGGGCCTTGCTATTAATACGGGACTTACAAAGAAAAACGAACATCATTCTTATTGGTCCACCAACCCCATCCACCATATGCCAATATTCTCAGCAGTTATGTCCAGGACACGCTATGATACGATAATGCGTTTCCTGCATTTCAATGACAATGCGCAGTGCCCTCCCCGAAGTCATCCCAACTATGACAAACTGTACAAAATACGGCCCCTAATCAATTCATTTTCAAAGAAATTTGCAGAAGTCTTAATCTCCGATAAAAACATATGTGTGGACGAGTCCCTCGTACATTTTACTGGCCGGCTGCAGTTCAAGCAGTACATACCAAACAAGAGAGCCAGGTATGGGATAAAAATGTACAAACTGTGTGAGCGAACCACCGGCTATGTATACTCATTCAGAATCTATGAAGGAAAAGACTCCCAGCTCCAGCCCCCTGATTGCCCCGCATATATTGGAACCAGTGGAAAGATAGTCTGGGACCTGGCATACCCCCTGTTTGGAAAAGGCTACCATTTATACATGGATAATTATTATACCAGCCTGCCCCTATTTCGCCACCTTTACAACAAAGACACACTGGCCTGCGGCACCTTAACCACTTCAATACCAGGCCTGTTTCTTGAGTTCGGTGCTTACCAGTTAAAAACAGTTTTTTTTGCTATAAAATTACTTAGAACCCTCAAACATTATATATATATTTTTTTCT
>BLSH010217615.1:106970-124520 GCA_018402905.1 Glandirana rugosa
CGCCTAAGGGGAATTCTAGGTATGGTCTGGCTTCCCGGACCATACGAGAACCTCTCCCCTGGGGTACGGCAAAAAAAAATTAAACCGCACCTCAAGGAGAAGTTCTAAGTATTGTCTGTGTGTCACGGACCATAATAACCTTAGTTTCAGCCTAGGGGCAAGTGACTTCAACCTACCTACATCCTGACTACATGCTGTGTACACGTCTCGTTTCATCCTAGTTTCAACATAGTAACAGCACAGCCTGTTCACACTTGGGCCGGAGGTAGACAGTGGGGACGTCACTCAACAGGACGATGGATCGCTTGGACTACACCGTTCCAAATTAAAAAAAAACGGCATGGGGTCCCCTCTCCAAGAGCATACCAGGCCCTTCGGTCTGGTATGGATCTTAAGGGGAATCCGCACGCCAAAAAAATGGTGTGGGGCCCCCAAAATCCATACCAGATCCTTATCCAAGCATGCTCCCAAGAGTTCAGGAAAGGGGGTGGGACGAGCGAGCGCCCCCCCCCCCTCCTGAACCATACCAGGCCACATGCCTTCAACGGGGGGATGGGTGCTTTGGGGCAGGAGGGCCCTGTCCCCTCTTCCCGACAACCCTGGCCGGTGGTTGTCGGGGTCTGCGTGTGGGGGGCTTACCGGAATCTGGAAGCCCCCTTTAAAAAGGGGGCCCCCAAATTCCGGCCCCCCACCCTATGTGAATGAGTATGGGGTACATTGTACCCCTATTCATTCACCTAAAAAATAAACACAGTGCACAGGTTTTTAAAGTATTTTATTAAGGCAGCTCTCTTCCAATTTCTTCTCCCCTCTCCGGGTCTTCTCCCCCCTCTGGTGATGTCTTCTCCCACTGCCAGTTCTTCCCCGCTCTCTGGGTCTTCTCCTTCCTCTGGTGATGTCTTCTCCCACTGCCAGTTCTTCCCCGCTCTCTGGGTCTTCTCCTTCCTCTGGTGATGTCTTCTCCCACTGCCAGTTCTCCCCCGCTCTCCGGTTCTTCTCCCAGAGGCATGATGGGGTGGTGACATCACAAGGGGTGGGGCCTCCAGATGATGTCCCCCGGTGGCCCCGCCCATGCCTTTATAAGTCATAGCACACGGCAGACCCAGCATTTGAGCGGGAAAAAGCATTGAGTCAACATCGGAGGAAGAACAGCGGGAGAAGACCCAGCAGAAGAGGGAGAAGACAGCACAGAGCAGAGAAGAACCGGCAGAGGGAAAAGACATTGCCAGAGGAGGGAGAAGAAATCGGAAGAGACGCCAGAGCTGCCTTAATAAAATACTTTAAAAACCCCTGTACTGTGTTTATTTTTTCAACTTTTTTTTTTAGGTGAATGGGTAGGGATACAATGTACCCCATACTCAATCACATAGGGTGGGGGTCCCCTTTTTAAAGGGGGCTTCCAGGTTCCGATAAGCCCCCCCACCCGCAGACCCCGACAACCACCGGCCAGGGTTAATGGGAAGAGGCCCTTGTCCTCATCAACATGGGGACAAGGTGCTTTGGGGTGGGGGGGCCCATCCTGCCCCAAAGCACCCACCCCCCCCATGTTTAAGGTATGCGGCCTGGTATGGTTCGGGGGGGGCACTCACTCGTCCCTACCCCCTTTCTGGACCTGCCAGGCTGCGTGCTCGGATAAGGGTCTGGTATGGATTTTGGGGGGGCCCCAGGCCGTTTTTTTTGGCGTGGGGGTTCCCCTTAAAATCCATAACAGACCAAAGGGCCTTGGAGGAGGAACCAATGCCATTTTTTTTTAAATTTGGCTTGGAGTTCCCCTTCAAGATCCTCAAAGCACAAGTCACATGCCAAAGTTGGATCAGTTAAGACGATGATCCGACTTCAATGATATTCAATGGCCTGAAGTAGGATCAAAGTCGGACCAAAGTAGTACAGGAACCTTTTTCAAATTCGGACTGACTTGTGTCGGACCAGTTATGACGGCTGTCTTAGGGAACCATTGATTTGCCTACGTCATGCGACTTGTGCTCGCAATGTTGGACCGTTTGTTGGACAAGTGTGAACCCGGCCAGAGGGGTGAAGTGCCATCGGGATAAGGCACCTGGATCAAGGCAGGTAGAGCGGAATATGCTAGAGGCTTGGCTGTAAACTTGGGGTCCCCATATGTTATTGCAGTAAGGGCCACCTGCAGGCTCAGGATACAGTGATGTCTCTACAGGGTATTGATTTCATAAAAACCTATGTTACAGATGTGTAGACATTGAGACCACAGCACACTTTGAGGTGCATAGCAGTTCATAAAAGGCAATAACATTAACTGGCTATATGCTAGTAGAACTTTGGTTGAAATCTTTTAGTTTTAAGGACGTTTATTTGAATTTCCAATCATTGTTGGGATTAAATCGCTGTTTGTTTTTGACCACAGTAATGAGAAGATTTAAAGACTCAAGATTAAATACTTTGAAGCACTTTCGAAAGGCAACCAAGCTAGAATTTTTGTATGAACGTTCAAAAAATCTGACAGTAGGACCAGCTTTACTTAAAACTGAATGCTGGGTTCTTTATTTCATGCTCCTCAAACATCTCTTTTCATGAAGTCACTATACTCTTTTTTTCTGCTTTATTCTATACAGTGATGTCTAAAAAATACAGAACGGCAATGTTCCTCATTATATCGAGCCCAAGCAAGTTGAAACCCATCAGGTTAAACTGTTCAAATTCATGAAGTTTAAACAAACAACCTGACATTTTAATGGAGAATTTTGTACAGAAACAATAATGTTTAGTTGTGTTTTTAATGAGCTCAGGAAAAGGGCAGTAGATCTCTACAGACCTGATACAGAAGCTAATAATGCAAGTGCAAACATTCAGCATTTATCACTGGGATTAGTGCAAGTTATACACTCTAGTAGAAGAAATCGGCCTGTCTGAAAGTGTTATTGTTTCCTGAGATCTTGTTTGAGTCTATTGGGTTGGAGGATCTGTTGTGTCCGTGTTATAAGAGAGCTGGTGTTATTCGATATTTACCCAAGTATCAGATCTGGGTCTCTCTGTACCTTGGCTACCGATAAGGGGAGTGGAAGACCTTACTTACGAGGAACGATTGCAAGCGCTAAACTTATTCTCTCTGGAGAAGCGACGCTTGAGAGGGGACATGATTGCGATCTATAAATATCTCAATGGGGATCCAAGCATGAAAGATAAACTGTTCAGTCTCAGGGAATGTAGAAGGACAAGGGGACACACATTGAAACTAGAAGAGAAAAGGTTTAATCTTAGAATTCGTAAGGGGTTTTTCACTGTCAGGGCAATAAGGATGTGGAACTCTCTCCCACAACTAGTTAGTGGTGACTGTGGGGAGTATGGATATATTTAAAAACTCTTGGATGTATATCTCAATAAGTACAATTTACAGGGATATGGGTGCTGACAAGAGTACACCTACACAGGTTGAACTGGATGGACTGTTCTTTTTTTCAGCCTTAACTACTATGTAACTATGTAATGTATGAATACACATTTTTTTTTTTTTTTTTTAAATGGCGCAACATCAACACACTGCTGTCACTCAGATAAGGTAATTGCATTTAATAAAGGTCTGGCAATTACCATGTTGCATTTATAGAGCATCTGCAGATGACCTTGTTTAATTTTAGCCAAGGAATCTCCCTGAAGGGAAGCACGCACGCGGTCATGTTTCTTACTGTACGATTCTGTGTGATACAGTGTCCCAATACCTTCTGTAATCTCCTTATAGTTAGGTAATGTGCACATGACCACTGTGTCCTCCTATTCTCATTCTTTTGAATATAAAAAAAGAATATAAAGTCTTGAGAGATGCGAACTACAGCAAGTTCATAATTGGGGAATATTTACAAAAATGTACAGTGACTCTTTAATTCTATTACTTTGCTTTCCAAATGATATCCTGTATAATTCACTTATCTGTGGTGCCAAAGATCTTTAATGGTTGAGAGCCCAGAACACAGGGCAGGGTAAATGTCTGAGCACATGGCAGTTGTTACTATGTTTTATTCCATTACACGTGTGTGCACAGGGAACACTATGCACCAATTACATACACTATATAACCAAAAGTATTGGGACACACATGAACTTTAATGGCATTCCAGTCTTCGTCCATAGGGTTCAATATTGAGTTGGCCCACCCTTTGCAGGTATAACAGCTTCAACTCTTCTGGGAAGGTTGTCCACAAGGTTTAGGAGTGTGTCTATGGTAATGAGTGACCATTCTTCCAGAAGGGCATTTGTGAGGTCAGGCACTGATGTGGACGAAAAGGCCTGGCTTGCAGTCTCCACTCCAATTCATCCCAAAGGTGTTCTATCAGGTTGAAGTCAGGACTCTGTGCAGGCCAGTCAAGTTACTCAACCCCAAACTTGCTCATCCATGTCTTTATGGCCCTTGCTTTGTGCACTGGTGTGTAGTCATGTTGGAACAGGAAGGGGCAACCACCAAACCATTCCCACAAAGTTGGGAGCATGAAATTATCCAAAGTGTCTTGATATGCTGATGCCTTAAAAATTCCCTTAACTGGAACTAAGGGGCCAAACCCAACCCCTGAAAAACAACCCCACACCATAATCCCCCCTCCACCAAATGATTTGGACCAGTGCACAAAGCAAGGTCCATAAAGGCATGGATGAGTGAGTCTTGACCTCAACCCGATAGAACACCTTTGGAATGAATTTGAGTGGAGACTGTGAGCCAGGCCTTCTCGTCCACATCAGTGCCTGACCTAACAAATGCGCTTCTGGAACAATGGTCAAACATTCCCAGTGACACACTCCTAAACCTTGTGGACGGCCTTCCCAGAAGAGTTAAAGCTGTTATAGCTGCAAAGGGTGGGCCAACTCAATATTGAACCCCACGGACTAAGACTGAGATGCCATTAAAGTTCATTTGTAGTCAGAGTCTTCAATAATTGGATAGTGATACCGTGGCTACCAGACCTGAAATGTGCCTTGATCTGGCTGGTCAGTACACCTGAAAGAGGGCAAAAGACACAAAATAGGTATGAAATAATTTTTATTGCTGTTCTAACTGATGACAACTTTCTACTCAATTTAAAAAGGTTTTCGAAAGCTCTGATCATTTCAGCATGGGGTGCTAGTATGTAACTGCTGTAGCAAGCAGACCTCCAACGCCCCATATGTTTGATGATATATGACAGGACCACTTGCTTTGAAGCTGCGGATGCTGCCCCAATCCTAAATGAATGGCCAGAAAATCGTTTTGGATTTAAATGCAGATTAGTTAACAAAATACGCATACACGCGATAAACTGTTTTGAGGACTGCGTTGCTTTAACTGACAATTGTTAGAGGATAACAGAGGATACACTGGAAAGGGGAGTAAAGGAGAATCCAAGGGTGCTGCCGCAAATTGATTACAAAGCATATCTAACACTACCATCGGACACCATGGGCCTCCAGTGCCATAATATTTGACCACGAATCCAGGCCCTATCTGCCTGTTCTTACTGTTTGTTAATTGCAAGGCGTAATGGTCAGTACCCTTAGTAAGACTGTTTCTCAGCAAAACCAGTGCATGTATGCTAGCCTGCGAAACTTCTCCTGGTCTAAGGAATCTGAAAAAACTTAGATATATGGCTGCTTTGAGCACCAAACTGGGACCCAGCCCAAAAGGGGAAGTGGACAACATGTCTGACACGTCCTGAAAAATCTGCCCAGTAATTGGTAACCGTGACAACCGAGAGTGGTCCTGAGTCCTCTGCATCCCCCTCAACATAGCTTTGAGAGGGTGAGCTGCAAAAATAGATGGCGCGTTAGATGACTGTAGAGACATGAAATGCTGGACCCCTGACAAATACAGCTTAATGATACTAGCAAATAATCCCAATTCACTGTGACAGTAAGCTGCAAAGGCCATGACATAATAAACATCCTCAGGGCAATCGCAAGGATACAGGGTCATGAACCTGCAAAACGTCTTCCATCCCCTGGTATAAGCCTTCATGGTGTTTCTAGACAAAGAACCATTGGCCAAATCTATCGCCTGTTTCCAGAACCTGCCTAGTCCATGATCAGGAGGGCGTAAGGAGGAACTGCTTTGCCCTCCAGCTCAGCTTCCAGATGCTGTAAGAAAAATTGAGGCAGATTAAAATGTGGCACCATTGTACCCCCCCTCCCCCGATGAACTCCCCTTGAAAATGAAATTTATATGTGATGCCTAACCATGTCAGTCTGCACATGAATGACATGATCAACAGAGATCTCGATCTGCCTTTATTGATAATTTTTGCTGTAGGCAAATTATCAGTAAAGAAAATTACGGATTTTCCAGCCCACTCTGGTCCCCGCATGACTGCTGCTGCTACAATAGGATAGATCTCAAACAGTGCTGATGTCTGCGCTAAGTGAAACACCTCGGGAGGCCACCGTCCGGCTAGCCATTGTTTACCGAATTTGGCTGAAAAACCTATTGATGCTGCTGCGTCCGAGAACACCCTTGGCGAATCATTGGTAGGCTGTGGAATAAGCAAGGATATTCCATTCCAGTCACATAGGAACTGATCCCACATGACCAAATCAGCTCGAGCATCAGCTTGCAACCTGACCACTGATTCAGAGTCCTGACATAAGGGTAGCAGGGCCAGTAACCTGAATACAAAGGATCTACCCTGTGGAATAATTCTCATTGCATGATTCAACATGCCCAAGAGAGACTGTAATTCTCTTTTGGAACAGACTGATGACTGAACAAACCCGTGAATAATCTGCCATATCCTGACCAATTTCTCCTTGGGCAAGCTTGCAACCATGCAATTGGAATCCAAAAATGTAAGACCCAAGAAATTGATAATCCTGGATGGCCCCTCCACTTTACGAGCTGTTAATGGAACATTTCATTCTGAGAACAATCTTGTGAGTGACTTCAGATACTTAGGTGTGAATCCGGGTCTTCAGCCAGTAGGAAATCATCTAGATAATGCACTATCCGCTGCCAACTCTCACAGTTACCCAAAATCCAATGGAGGGCTTGTGCAAATAAATCAAACAAGCAAGGACTACTCTTTGACCTGAAAGTCAATCTAGTGGCAAAGTAATAACGCTCCCGCCATTTAATGCCATACCATTGCCAAAGGGTAGGTTTAATGGGCAGAAGCTTGAAAGCATCGGCCACATCCGCTTTGGACAACCAAGCCCCCTTGCCTAACTGTAAAATGTGCTGCATGGCTAGATCCACCGATTTTCAATGAAAACTCCTCCGACTCTGATGTGGACCCTGATATAAGAGTGACAATGATGGAACCCTGACATAAGGGGGAGATTCTTATGGGGATTCTGATGTAGAGAGGAACTGTACATGGCCCTTGTACTGAAAAGTGCAGAGACCCTTGGTCTAGAGCAGTGGTTTTCAACCCTGTCCTCAAATACCCCCAACAGGCCATGTTTTCTTTTATCTTGCACAGGTGCTTTCAATCAGAGTCAATGGCGTGGTATTTTGGACAGCTATTTTTTATCTAAGAGGCATTCCCAAAACTTGGCCTGTTGGGGGTACTTGATGACAGGGTTGAGAACCACTGGTCTAGAGGGACTGACTTTCTTCAGGTGACTGATATCCCTCTGTGGTCAATATTACTCTATAGAGAGCATAATTTAATATCTCCCTCACTTAAAGCAACCCTTACAGGAATTTTATATTTAAAACTATAATTCTGAACCTATTAGATCTCATAACTTTATATTCAGTGGTATATCCTCAATGAGTGCAGTGTGCTAGACACACTGGCCCCATGGGAGATGGAGCATAAAGTGCTTTCACACACACCCTTTCTCCCCCACCACTCTCTTTGCAGTCATTGGTTGCTATGACCGCTGTGCAGAGCAATTCCGCCCCCACTCCCTGATTCCAGCCTTGTAAGATAAGGAGACTCTGATCTAGCGGTGAAATCTAATCTAAGTGTAGCGCCCTCTACTTAGCTGAGAGCTAGAGCTAGATTTTTGGTTAGGTGAGGTAAAATTTAGCCAGGCCTGGTTGTTTTGGATTCTGGGCTGGGAGTGGCTCAGGAAAGGACTGGGTGATTCACAGATGATGTCACCAGGACCTCCCACTTCTTTCCAGAGAAGCTGCTGGAGCTTTCTGGAAAGAGAGGTGGGAGGGTGGGTGTAGCCATCTGGGGTATTCTGAGGAGCCCTGACCAATCCCCAATCTGGATTGGCAGGGGGCAGGCCTTGTCAAATAGCGAGGGTCAGCCCAATCAAGGGAGGAGTTTGGGTGGAAGTTAGAGAGATGAGATAGTGTGGAGGTTGTTGTGGCTCCGGGGAGCCCCCAGTCTGGGGGGGTGACCTTGGCCGGGTAGAGCTCGGGTGCAGCCAAGAGGAGTGAGATCTTGGTGGCAGGCACAAGGGAGAGTGGAAAGGACAGCTGGAGAGAACGATATTGGAGAGATCTCTGAGAGGAACTACAAGTCGCAAGTGTCGGTGAGTGAGACATACCCTGGGAAGCTGGAGGAGAAGCATGCCGGAGCGGATTGGGGTGAGAGACAGTCTGGGAGGGATGCAGAGGCAAGCATGGGACTGTGGTGTCGTTTTGGCAATGGAGTAGGCCGTCGCAACCAAGAGGGCTGACAGGGCATGCAAGAGGATGGGCTGGGAGCAGTAGTCCATCAGGTCAGCTAGCACAGTAGTACTTTTTCTACACTTCGGGGACCAACTGTCCCTGTCTGTAATGGGTGGTCCTGCTTCAACTACAGCAGGCCTCGCCATGTGCTAGCTAGGCCAAACAAGAGGATATGGAGGCCTGGTAAATATCCTTCCAGGTCTCATCAATGAGAGCAAGTATTGTGCAGGAGAGAGGAACAGGAGTCCGAGAAGCAAGTGATGTGCCAGAGAAAGAGAAAGGAGTGTATATATTGGAAGTGTATATAGAAGGTCCCAAAATAAATGGAATCTATTTGTTGGGCATCCCACAACTTTCCAATCCCTATCCAAGTTTAATCCCCTAATGAATAAAACAAAACAAAATTGCCGGCCTGTTCACTGACTCTGGATGCGGTATGAATGTGATTGAGGGCAGTGTGATCAGGTGGACCACAGCACTCCGCCACCCCTAAGGGGGCATTGGCTACATAAGGGGGGTCATTGATCTAAAGGGGAATTTCTATAGGGGGTTCTGATCTAAAGAGACCATAACCTAAGTGGGGACTCTTGACATTAGACGAGTGCTGATATAAGGGAGGGGGATTCCTGATCTCAGGGAGGACTCTCGTTTACGGGAAGATCAGGACACCTGATTTAACGGCTTCTTATCTGGGAAGGAATTCTAATGAAAGGTGGGTCTCTTGATGTAGAAGGGGACTGATCTAAGGTAGACTGATGTAGGAGGAGACTAACATGAGAGGGAACTCCTGTGTTGGAGGAACTGTGTTGTGAGGGGGCACTTTGATATAAAAGAAGACTCTGATTTTAGGGGGTCTTTGATGTAAAAGAAGACCATAAGGGGGGGCTCTCGATATGAAGAGGGGCGCAACGGTTACTAAGTTATCACTGCCTTGTTGCCTGGAAAGCATGTTTATTGGAGAGTGTTGTAGATGTCTGTTAGATTCAGGTTTTATGTAACTATGCCCCTTTAAGACCCTCCCACTCTTGGCACAACCTGGTTATATCCAGCATTTCACTTGGCGCATGCTTAGCTTATGCAGATGGCTGCAGTGTGACATGGCTCTCCCTTGTTGCAGGTCCACAGATTTGTTCCCAACTTATATTCTTGCACATGGGCCCACTGCATTCAGAAAACACCCCTACTTATAGTAGAGCTTACCTTGAAGTATAGGGCAACACTTAATTTACAATACTGTTCTTCAAAACATTTATGTAGACCAGCAATTCTTTTTTTCAGATCCTCAGAGTTCTTTGCCATGAGGTGCCATGTTGAACTTCCAGTGACCAGTATAAGAGAGAGAGCGATAGCACCAAATTTAACACACTTGCTCCCCATTCACACCTGAGACCTTGTAACACTAACGAGTCACATGACACCGGGGAGGGAAAATGGTTAATTGGACCCAATTTACATTGTATCAGTGTCATTTCTTCAGTGTTGTCACATGAAAAGATATAATAAAATATTTACAAAAATATGAGGGGTGTACTCACTTTTGTGAGATACTGTATATTTATTTGTTTAATGCATGTGAATTTTGGAGGTGTCCTTGTAAACTGGCATTTTACAATAAATATTGCACTTTATTTGTTAGAAAAGGAGTACGTAATATATACACAGACACTTTTTGTTATTTTTGAGGTGTGGGGGGGGGGATTTGGGTGAGTTCCCACACTTTTTTCCCAGGACTTGACCCCTGGCTCAGCTGGGTGCCGATCCAGGCATGTGGGTGGTACTCTGCCATATGGTCGCGATCCTTCCTGAGCCTGGACCGGCTCTGTGTCATCAGCTGACAGCGGGGTTTGGCGCAATGTCTGGTGCAAATGGGTCACAGGAGTGCAGAATGAACTATACTCCTGTGATCCACCGGAGAAATAGAAGCTTTGGCTGTACTTGTCCTTTAATACAGATCAGGGACGGCCCATCCATTAAGGGCGCACGGGTGCCGCCCCCTCTATCCTCGCCACCCCCATCTATGCTAAATGGATAGATTCATGCATAGCATGAATCTATCCATGGCCACTGTGATCATCCCCTATTCATGCGGCTGGCCCCTTTCAGAACCCTGGCCGTATTAATTACATCGGCGGGGGTTTTTTTAAGCACCTGATTGGAGCCATAGGCTCTAATAGTCTTCAAAATAGAGTGGCTCGTGGTGCAGAGCATGGCGCCACGAGCTCACTCACGTGTGTTAGAAAAGCAAATGAATATTTGCTTTTCTAACACTGAATTGCCTCTCCGCCAATCAGGAAGTGCGGGTATGTTACCGGTTTCCCGATTGGCTGAGAAGTCAGGCGATCCTATTGGACGCTTTTCTCAGAGGAGGAAGGGGATGTACTGCCAAAGCCAAATCACTCCCGATCGCCGAGACACTGCTGCCTGCCTGCCCGCTTCTTAGATGGGGTAAGTGCAGGACTTTAATGTCCCGACTGCCCTGGGGGGGGTCTGCTGTCAGTGCTCCGCCGTGGGGGGATGGTGTAAGTGCTGTATATACTCTACCTGGTGCTGTATACCCTGCTGTATATACCCTATCTGGTGATGCTGTATACCTTATATCTGGCAATGCTGTATACCCTATCCGGTGATGCTGGGTTGTATAGTCCTGACACAATGGGTGGAATCTATAAGGGGTGGGGCTTATGAGAAGTGAGATGGGTCAAAAAGGAAGGATAAGGCCTGGTTGCCCCCCCCCCATCCTAAAATTTCACCATCCGCCACTAATGCAGATAGTGGTTTGATGGCCTTACAAGTCACTTCCATGATACATACAACCTTTTGTACATGTCAATGGTCTAACACGAGCCAAGACTAGTCATAATGAAAATAGTTTCCTATGCACATCAGGTTATATTTCATACAGTACAAGAGTAGTATTCGGTATACAGTAAGTCCCTGTCAGCTGTCTGTTTTACTATCATGCGGTGCTGATGCCCATTGCCATGAATCACATTTGCCTTTACCAGCATTTAGAAATAAAAGATAAAACCTGGCATGTTGCTCCACTTTTTAGTGTGTCTTAAAATGTTAAAAGAAACAGAACACCACAACCACTCCCATTAAGACTTCATTTTAAGAGTGCTAAAACCTGTTTTCCCACTGTCATCCATCAGATTCTACTGTATTTTACTGCAAGAACCTGCCATGACAATTTAAAAGTGGACATGTGACCTATACACAGAGCAACCTTGACTTGTGCTTGGAAACTCTTGCAAAAACTTGTACTTTCTGATTATATGTTTAGGACAGACAACTCTTGTGTAGCAAAGTTCAGGAACTTGCTGGACATGGAATTTACTGCTGGTGACCCTGGGAGGTCACTAGCAGTAAATAATGCTGTTCAATTAATCAAATATAATAAGCTGACAGATTCCCTGTCACTGTAAAACCAGATCAATAAATCAAAGTAGCAAATAATATCTCATTAGTGTGTAGAAATCCCATTTTGTTTAGCAACCTGTACTTACTGGTATACCTAGAATATACAGTTGTGCTCATGAGTTTACATACCACTAACAGAATGTATGATTTCTTGGCCATTTTTCAGAGAATATGAATGATAACACAAAAACTTTTCTTTCACTCATGGTTAGTGTTTGGCTGAAGCTATTTATTATCAATCAGCTGTGTTTACTCTTTTTAAATCATAATGACAACAGAAACTACCCAAATGACCCTGATCAAAAGTTTACATACCCCAGTTGTTAATACCGTGTATTGCCCCCTTTAACATCAATGACTGCTTGAAGTCTTGTGTGATATTTGTGGATGAGGCTCTTTATCTTCTCAGATGGTAAAGCTGCCCATTCCTCTTGGCAAAACGCCTGGAAATTCTTGGGCTGTCTTGCATGAACTGCAAGTTTGAGATCTCTCCAGAGTGGCTCAATGATATTGAGGTCAGGAGACTGAGATGGCCACTCCAGAACCTTCACTTAATTCTGCTGTAGCCAATGACAGGTTGACTTGGCCTTGTGTTTTGGATCATTGTCATGTTGGAATGTCTAAGTACGTCCCATGCGCAGCTTCATGGCTGATGAATGCAAATGTTCCTCCAGTATTTTTGATAACATTCTGCATTCATCTTGCTATCAGTTTTGACCAAATTTCCTGTGCCTTTGTAGCTCACACATCCCCCAAACATCAGCGATCCACCTCCGTGTTTCACAGTAGGAATGGTGTACCTTTCATCATAGGCCTTATTGACTCCTCTCCAAATGTAGCGTTTATGGTTGTGGCCAAAAAGCTAAATTTTGGTTTCATCACTTCAAATGACTTTTTGCCAGATGGTTTGAGACTTGTCTCTGTGCTGTTTGGAGTATTGCAAGTGGGATACTTTGTGGCATTTGCTTTGTAATGGCTTTCTTCCGGTGGCTCGACCATGCAGCCCATACTTCTTCACTGTTTTGCACTAATTATTGGTTTTATAGGCAGGCACCCCCTCCTATGATTTTCTCTACATCTTTCTTCAAGTGCCTCCTTACATTTATCTTGAAACACCCACACCACATATTTTCAGAGAGTCCTGTATTTCACCTGAAGTTATTTGTGGGTTTTTCTTTGCATCCTGAACAATTTTCCTGGCAGATGTGGCTGAAATTTTAGTTGGTCTACTTGACGTGGTTTGGTTTCAACAGAACCCCTCATTTTCCATTTCTTGATTAGATTTTGAACACTGCTGATTGCCATTCTCAGATCCTTGGCTATATTTTTATATCCCTTTCCATTTTTACACAGTTCAATTACCTTTTCCCGCAGATCCTTTGACAATTCTTTTTCTTTCCCCATGACTCAAAATCCAGAAACATCAGTGCAGCACTGGATGAAAGATGCAAGTCTGTCAGGAGTCCAGAAACTCATTGACCTTTTATACACACACATTAATTACAAGCAAACAGATCACAGGTGAGGATGGTTACCTTTAATAACCATTCAAATCCCTTTGTGTCAACTTGTGTGCATGCTATCGGGTCAAAATCACCAGGGTATGTAAACTTTTGATCAGTGTCATTTGGGTAGTTTCTGTTGTCATTATGATTTAAAAAGAGTAAACAGTTGATTGATAATAAATGGCTTCAGCCAAACACTAACCATGAGTGAAAGAAATGTTTTTGTGGTGTTATTCATATTCTCTGAAAAATGGTCACAAAATCATATATTCTGCCAGGGTAGGTAAACTTATGAGCACAACTGTATGCTCAGAAACCACCATGCACTCAAATTCCAACTTCGTTCCTAACCTTTGTTTCTGTGGTGTTTTTCTCCTGTTAGCCCCCATTCACACCTGAGTGCTTTGCTGCACAAAGCCCTGACCACAAGTGTCTTTTGGGTAGACTTGCATGTGTTTTAGCCTTATAAACTTTAATGGGAGTGCCTGGAAAATACCTGTTTTATGAGCTCCCATTTTAAAAGTCTGTAGGATGCAAAAAAAAAAACCACACAATTCTACTTCTGTATTACTGTCACTGGAAAATGTGCCTATAAATGAGCAAAAAAGCCTTTAAATCACCTGGCTATGCTCACACTCAAGTGACTGATCAGTGGAGTATCAGTCAAAGGAATGTGTACATTTTGTATTTATTTTATTTTTATATGTAATATTTTAATATTCTTAAAGGGTAAATCAACTATTCTCTTTATGGCTAAGAAAATAATTTTAATAGGGCAACAATTGGAATGATCAACTTTGTAAACCATATTCATAACATATTTTGTTCCTTTTTTGTATGCACCATGTCTGAAATTGCAGCTTTCGATTCTGTAGATGAGCTGGCTGCATTTGTTTTATTTTTTTCCCATTGTATTTTTACTTGTTCCTGTACCTTTTTGGCTGCACTAACTCCACAGCACCTGACGAGCGAGCTATAGTTAACACAGGCTGGACTTCAAACATGTCTGCCTTTGGCCATCTCTATTACATGGTGGATTGATGGGACTAGTGGTGTACACAAGAAGAATGAGGACATTTGTGCTTTCTTTGTAACTCACAAAAAAGATACCACATTTCTGGTGAGATCAAATGTTTTTAGCATTTTTGTGAAAACAGGTGTATAGGCGCTGCAAACTTCCCACATAAAAGCTCCGCCTGGTGCTCAAACATTGAGGCTGCTCACACCTTCAATGTACCAGAATAAGGAAAGGGATGGTCGGCATTCGGGATGACATCCAAAATAGTATTTCTTTTATTAAGTACGTGTACAAAGCTGTAAAACAGCCTACGCGTTTCGGATGTTAGTCCTTTGTCATGGCCATTTTTAGCACTTTTACAGACCTATTAGAAAGAACCCCTAATAGTTACATTTCCCCATTCACACAGTATGCCTAAAAAACATGTTAAAGCGGAGGTCCGAGGGCTAAAAAAAAAATTAAAAGTCAGCAGCTACACATACAGTAGCTGCTGACTTTTAATATTAGGACACTTACCTGTCCTGGAGTCCAGCGATGTCGGCACCCGCCGCCGATCTCCGGATCGGGGGACGGGTGCAGCCGCCTCCATCGCGGGTAAGGGAACCCGGACATGTAAGCAGTACAGCTTCACGCCGGGCACCTTACTGCGCAGCGTCCGCGTCCGCCGGCCAGAGCTCCCGGAAGTGTGGAAAAGGACACCTGTCTAAAGACAGGTGTCCTCTTCCCCCTCCCCCCCGAAAGGTGCCAAATGTGACACCTGAGGGGGGGAGGAATCCAACCAGCGGAAGTTCCGCTTTAACAAAATATTTGTAACCTTTAGACCTTTCTCAGTAGAAGGCCTCATGGCTGACTCCAAACATTTCTGAGAAAATTTCAGATTCAGACTGTCCCAATAGAAAGGCGTAGGTCTAGGACAGGCCATTTGTGTCTTAATGAGACCTTCCTCATAGTAATATACAATGCAGCTTCAATTTTTTTTTTTTTTGTTGGTGTATTTAGGTAAAGAATTCAGGTTTAACAATAAAAATACATGACTGAAATGTACACAGTATCAGTAAATGAAATATGTATCCAAATAATGAATAATATATTTCACATATGTCACAAAATAAATAAAGATAAATAACCTAGAAAATTAGCTTCTAAAATTCTAACCCCTAATTAGAACAGGCATTGTTCAAATCTGGATTATAACTGATAATGAGATTGGCCAGCACACTGCAGAGAGGGTTAAAGTGATACTAAAGTCTTGTTATTTTTCTTTAAAAATAACAAACATGTCTATACTTACCTGCCCTGTGTAGTGGATTTGCACAGAGCAGCCCGGATCCTCCTCTTCTTGGGTCCCTCTTCGGTGCTCCTGGCCCCTCCCTCCTGTTGAGTGCCCCCATAGCAAGCAGCTTGCAATGGGGGCACCCGAGCCAAGGCTCCATGTATCCATTCAAACACAGAGCAGTGACCGTCCCCCGCCCCCTTTCTCTCCTCATTGGCTCACTGACTTTGATTGACATCAGCGGGAGCCAACGGTGCTGTTACAGTTATAGGGCTGAGACATACTATTTAACACTGACCGGGGTGCTTACATTGATCAGCTTTTATTCGTGTTAAACCTTTTTATCCCGAAAGAAAAAAGAAAACCTGTTGCTGTTACTGCTTAAAAAGGGTTAGCTAGAGTTCAGCATTCATTTGATAGGCAAAGTCCATCTAAATCTGGTTTGATTTCAACACTACCCTTCCCCCACACTGACAATGCTGCTGTACAAAGGTGTATCCCATTGCACCTCCATAGAGTAAAGCCACCCCCCCCCACCACACAGGAGGTGGGGGGGGGTAGGGAAATGATAAAAAAAAAAAAAAAACGATTGCAGCCACCACATCTAATGATTGGTAAGCTATATTAGAAGAAGTTTTCATTTGTGGGTTTAATGCCACTTACAGTATGCTTGTCAAATGTCTGTTTACTTCAAGGGACAGTCTTGTATACATCGTCTAATAATATTTACTATTTAAATATTTGTTCTTGGAATCACATTTCTGCAATTTCATTTTTAATGCTTTGTAGACACTGCTGCGGCATGATTGAATGATCTTCTCCTAGTCTATCACTATCCCCATCAAACACCTCATATGGCATATAGATTCAGGTTACTTATGCTGCATATAATTCTGATGTATTGAATGGGGGTGAGTGAGCCTGTGTGTCGTATTATTAAGCCTGTCTTCATTCAGGTAAATCTGCATATTATATACATCATCTTAATCAGGATTACAGTAGCAATGATCTGGGGATATAAATGCATTTGTTGGTGGATCGTTGGCTCCCTCTGCTGTCTGTTGTCCTATTTTCTCTCTATTTTCGGTAATAATTGAAGTGTTACCAGTACCTAAAGCAGTGTTGGTCAGCTTACAAGGTATAGGGGGGCCTCCGCTGTGGCCCCAAAAATAACTAAGGGGCCGCACATGATATTGTATTTGTACTGTCTGCCCTCAAGTTGTAAAGCGCTGCGTAAACTGTTGGCGCTATATAAATCCTGTATAATAATAATAATATTAGAGGAGATGGTTAAAGACTGCAAACACGCTACAGGTTTGGTTGAAGACTGGACGTAGGCAGAGCAATGCTAAAGATCACAGTCATTACAAGCCCTCAGGTGACTGCTGGGGTCTAAGGCAGTGCTTTTCAACTCCAGTCCTCAAGGCACACCAACAGGTCATGTTTTCAGGATTTCCCTCAGATGAAACAGCTGTGGTAATTACTAAGGCAGTGAAACTGATCAAATCACCTGTGCAAACTCATGGAAATCCTGAAAACATGACCTGTTGGTGTGCCTTGAGGACTGGAGTTGAAAAACACTGGTCTAAGGGTCATAAAAAAGGTACTAAAGGGCCTCATGTGGTCATCAGGCTGGAGATTGGGCATCTGGGACCTAAAGGCTACACACACACCGCCACACTTACACTGCAACATTTAATGGCGTTAAGGGTCCTGTATACAGTGCCAGGACAAGGTCATCTAGAGCCCAGGGCGAACATGCCAAACTGCACCC
>BLSH010217615.1:140159-181239 GCA_018402905.1 Glandirana rugosa
CAGTCCCTGGTTACACAGTCATCTTTTAGGAATGGTGAGATCAGTTTTTCACACTCGACCTCATAAAAAATGTTTGTAATCGACTAAATCAAACTTGACTCGCGAAGGACACTTACCGACTCGTCGTGAGTCTGTCTGAACTAAAACAAGACCCTTGTGTCGCGATATGACATACATATCGACTACGATGTATGTCGAGAGGGTCACCCGCGTAGACAACCCTTACTCAAGATGGCAGTTGCTAGAAATGGAAGGAGGATGTCTTTCAAAGTGATTTCTAAACTAAATGGAAAGATGGATGGATGGACGAGTTTGCTTTCAATATTTAAAATTTAACTAAATAGTGTTTCAGTTTGTGGTGCTCAGATACACTTTAGTTCTGCTTTAAAATAGTTTGGACCAAGCTGGTCCAAATCATTTTCTTAACAGATGCGCCCACTGGGAGAGCTGTATGTAGCATCAGCTATACATACAGTATAGCGCTGTGTTCCCAGAACAAAATCAAGTCTGTCTGAGTGCTGCTCAGCCATTCACAGGAAGCGCTCAGTTCAAACTAAATCAGCTAATGTTTGTAAAAAATACTCCAGCTCACACTTTTTGACTAGAGTGGTAAGGATTTTCTACTGACACATTGGTCCCTGACTAAAGCTTGGTATACACGATGAGATTATAGGACGAATGATTAGCGTGTTTTTTTTTTTTTTTTGCATGCTAGTGTCATAATTAAAATGATGCGGTTACTAAAGTTACAAAATTCCCATAGGGCAGAATACAAAATTCGGAAGTGATGTATTTGTATTGTATATTTGGATGAAAACTGTACTGATTAATTGAAAATCGTATATAATCTGGTATCTTACGAGAACATTTTTCATATTTGTCCTATCGGATATTTTAGCACATGTTGTGATTGGCTCTCGAAAGCTGTGTACTATCAGATTATCGTATGATTGATTCGAAAATTCAAGTTAGTCTTACCGGTAACTTGTTGTCCAGGAGTCTTTCAGGACAGCACTTCGAGATGGCTCCTCCCTTCGGAACACAGGAAACACCCACTTCCACATTTTAAAAGGAGGCATCTCTCCATATATCCTCAGTTGTAGTAGAGTACCCCTGCCCCAAGCTGGAACACAATAAGAATATGGATAATAACAGCCTGGATATATATACAAAAATCAACAAGGGTGGGTTGTTGCTGTCCTGAAAGACTCCTGGAAAACAAGTTACTAGTAAGACTAACTTGAATTTTCCCTAATCGTCTTTCAGAGCAGCACTTTGAGAGGATAAGCGAGACTTACTCCCTAGGGAGGGACAACAGCCTGCAGGACTTTCCTGCCAAAATGCTTGATCAGCTACTGACATGAGGTCCAGCCTGTAATGCTGAACAAACGTTTGGTAACTTGACCAGGTAGCCACCTTACAAATCTGATCTGGGGTTGCACCAGCTTTTTCAGCCCAAGTAGTGGCAAGAGCTCTGGTAGAGTGTGCTCGAATCCCCTGCGAGGGAGGTAATCCCATCTTGGCATAAGCCTCCAAAATAGCCGACTTAAGCCACCTTGCAATTGACCTCTTTGATGCCTGGTGGCCCTTATTGTTACCTGAAAACTGTACCAGCAAAGTCCTAAAGTGTTCTAAAGTCTTTTGTGACTTTCAGGTAACGCAATAGTGTTCTTCTTACAGTTAGACTGTGAAACTGGCTCTCCTTTTCACCTGAAGGATTCGCACAGAAAGTAGGCAAAATAATTTCCTGTGACCGATTCTGAAATGGTCCGAGTAAATGGACAAAAAAGGTTCCTTTATTGGTAGAGCAGGTAGCTCGCTGATTCTTCTTGCCGATGTAATTTCAAGAATATTGTCTTAAAAGCTAGATTTCTTAAGGAAGCAGATTGTAGTGGTTCAAAAGGCTTTTTGGTCAAGGCTTGCAGAACTACCAAAAGGTCCCATTTGGGAAAAGACCTATTAGGAACAGGCCCAGCCCTAGAAAGTGCCTTAAAAAATTTTGCGACTAAGGTTTCAGACGCAGTTTGTTTCTCCAAGAATACCCTCAGGGCAGCCACCAGTACTTTCAAAGTGCTAACTGCTAGGCCTTTGTCTGCTGCCTTATGCAGAAACTTTAGCACCGACACAACATTTTCCAAGGTTCTACCTTCTAAAGGACACCAAGTATTGAAGACCTTCCAGATCTTTGTGTAAATGTTTCTAGTAACCTTCTTCCTACTGGAAAGTAAAGTGACTATTAGGGGTTCTGAAAATCCTTTAGTTCTCAACAGTTGCTCCTCAGATACCAGGCGGTAAGGTTTAGCCTGACTATGTCTGGGTGGCACACTGGCCTCTGATGAAGCAAATTCTGTTTGGGCTGAAGCTGCCAGTATGGTTTGACTGCCAACTGAAGAATGGTGGAGAACCAGGCTCTTTTCGGCCACAATGGAGCAACTAGAATAACAGATGCTTTTTCCTTCTGTATTTTTAACACCAAGGGTATCAGCTGAAAAGGAGGAAATGTGTAGCCTAGCTGAAAGTCCCAAGGAAGTGCGAGGGCATCTATGCCCGGGGAACCACTGTCTCTGTGGAGATAGAAGAACTGCAGGAGCTGCACGTTTTCCTTTGTCGTAAACAGGTCTACCTGCAGAGTTCCCCACCGCCTGGTGATTGCCGAAAAGACCTCTGAATCCAGGCTCCATTCTGCTCCCTGAATCTTTTGCCTGCTTAAAAAAATCTGCCACTTCGTTTAGAGTGCCCTTGATATGAACTGCCGACAGGGAGAGAAGATGATGTTCCGCCCACTTCAGGATTTTGTTGACCGGGTCTGTAGAGGCTTGCTTCTTGTGCCCCGCTGTCTGTTTTAATAAGCCACGATCTTGGTGTTGTCTGACAAAATTCTCACATGGGACCCCTGGAGATCTGAGAAGGCAACTAATGCTAAAGCGACTGCCTTTAACTCCCTCCAGTTTGAGGACCTTACTGCCTCTGCTTTGGCCCATGTGCCTTGTGCTAAATTTCGTCTCCAGTGAGCTCCTCAACCCCAGCTGCTGGCATCCATTGTTACCGTTTCGTTGGTTGGAAAGGCCCATAGTAAATCTTTTGAAAGGTTTTCCTGGCTCCGCCACCACCAGAGGGTCCTCCTGATTCTGGTAATGATCCTTATTTTCACATCTAGGGTTTTTGGACTGTGATTCTATATCCCTAAGAGAAAACTCTGGAGAGGCCTGAAATGAAGCCATGCCCACTGGATGGCTGGGATTGTTGACGTTGGGGTTCCTAAACCTGACATCAGCTTAATGTCTGCCAATTCTTGATTGCTGCTACACTCTGGACCTTGTTCCTTTTTTCTTCTGGGAGAAAGATTTTCTGTTCCACTGAATCTATCTGCTATCCTAGGAACTGAACCTGCTGAGCTGGACTGAAATGTGATTTCTGGAGATTGATGATCCAAACCAAGGCCTCCAAATGACTGCAGGCTTTGTCTAGATCTTTCTGCAACTTTTCTTTGGTTGAGGCAAAGATGAGAAGATCATCTAGGTATGGGATTACTGCAATCCCTTGCAGACGTAGAGGCACAAGAGCTTCTGCCATTCTTTGTAAAGATTTGCAGAGCTGTTGACAGGCCGAAAGGCAGAGCACTGAATTGAAGATTTAGAATCTCCCTTCCTAAATTTATCGATATCCTTAGGAATCCTTGGGACTGAGGCGCTTATTGGCACATGCAGGTAAGCGTCTCTTAAGTCAATTGACACCATAAAACAGCCTTTGTTCAACAGATTTTTGACTGTGAAAATTGAGTCCATACGAAATCTCTTGTGTTGCATTGACTTTTCAGATTGAGAATGAGGTTCAAAACTTCCAGACCGCTTTTTCACCAGAAAGATATGGGAATAAAATCCCTGATGATGTTCCCTTGGAGGCACCTGAATTGCAAGCTTCTGTCGTATCAGATCCTTTAAAAGATTCTTCATAGCTAGTGTTTTTGTTGTGTCTCCTAGAAGGTTTGTTACAAAGTATCTTTCTGGTGGCACCTCCGAAAATTCTATTTTGTCCAGAATATACTGATTTCTTGACCCACTTGCCCAATGAGGGAGGAACTCCTGCAGCCTTCTCCCTACCTGCAATGATGAGTCATTGCGCTTTGCTGGAGGACGCAGGAGGATTGAACAGGACGTTTGCTCTACCCTTTCCCCTCTGCGCTGGACAGTTCTTTCTCTTCTCTTGAGCTTTCCTTTGTTCTTGAGCTCTTTGAGGACGAAAAAAATCTTTTAACTTGCGGTTTCTTTTTCACTGGAAAATATTTATTTTTGTCAGCTGTCCTGTCTAATACCGAGTCTATATCTGGCCCAAACAAAAGATCTCCCGTGAATGGTAAACTACAACGTTTACTCTTTGACGCTGCATCTCCTTGCCAAGTCTTTAACCAGAAAGCCCTTCTGGCTGAGTTAGTCAACGCTGCATATCTAGCCATCATCCTTATTGATTCTGCAGATGCGTCTGAAATGTAGGCTACTGCTGCCGATGGAGTTGGAAACAAATCGAGGATCTCTTGCGTAGGAGAATCAGCTGTAATGTGTGTTAAGCTGACTTATCCAGCATTCCAGATTTCTGGAAATGCAAGTAGTAGCCATTGCAGGCTTAAGGCTGCCCATGGTAGACTGCCAGGCCCTCTTAAGCTGCTGATCCGTCCTTTGAAGGGAATTCTCAAAGAACCCATGGACAAAACATGGATACTTGTGAGAAAGCCGCATCGAGTTTAGGGACCTTATTCCAGAGTGCCGACCGGTCTTCATCAAAAGGAAAATGCCTTTTGTGTGCCCTAGGAAAAAATGGCTTCCGCTCAGTTCAGCCCATTCTTTTTTAATGGCTTCTGAAATAGGATGCACTGGAAAGGTGCGGCTTTTAGGCTCACTCAATCCCATGTACAATCGGCCATGGAAAGACTAATCTTTTTTTTTATCCTCGGCCAACCCCAATGTGTCATATACTGTTTTTAGGAGAGCATCCACCTGCTCCAAAGACAATTTATATCTTGAGGGACTGCTTCTGGCCCCTTCCTCCGAATCCTCTCTGGAATCAGAGGGGGATAGGCCCTTAGGGGTAGGAGAACCCACCTCAGTCTCTACTGCCGGGATCAACTGTGAGCTCTGAGAGGAACCAGAGGCAGATGGCAGGCTCGTGGATGGGTCTTTGAGAGAGACGTGAAAAGACTGAATAGTTGCATCCAACTCCTTTTTAATGAATACAATGAAATCGCTGCATGTGGAAGAAGCTTCTTCTTTGACAAACGCATCAATACATGTTTGGCACAAAGTCGTCTTCCACCCCTCAGGCAACTTCGCTTTGCATGAAGGACACTTATTTTTTACCGGCTGGTCAGAGCTCTTAGCCTGCAAAATGACAAAAAAAGGGACAAAAAATTGTAATGAGCTAGCCTAACCTCTAACAGGTGCACTATAAAGTAAAAAGCAACCACCTTTATGTGCGCTGACAGGCCCCAGCCACCAGGGGAAAAAAATGAGAGAGGAAGGCAACACAGGGTTTGGAGGTTCCCCAACCCCTCTCACCTGGGCCTTGCGTCTGCCCCACTCGCCGCTGCCTCCATCGCGGTGCCCGCGTCCACCGTGGCTAAAGGACCGCTTCTGGATTCCCAAAGTGCTGCTGCGCTGGATCGGAACCAGAAATAAGCACCCGCTCCTCCCTTCTTTCCCTGCGCTATTTCCAGCATCCTGACGCCACGCACCCACTCTATGGTGCTGCCCCTTGCCGGTTACCTCACTTCAGGCAGAGCTGAACTCTATCAGCCACCAAAAACATGCAGCGGCGGGAGAAATAAAAAACCGCGGCCGGCCTGCCGCCGCCTGAGAGCAGCGGTATCCACCATAGCGGCACTTGGTCCCCCTGAGCTATTAGGAGCTCACCTCTACTTGGCTCTGCCACTGGTGTGGGAGGGTGGACTCTGCAAAAGAAAAATGAAGGCAAGGTGAGCAGAGAGCCCTGGCCTCCCCGGAC
This sequence comes from Glandirana rugosa, assembly GCA_018402905.1. Lineage (NCBI taxonomy): Eukaryota > Metazoa > Chordata > Amphibia > Anura > Ranidae > Glandirana > Glandirana rugosa. The sequence goes on from BLSH010217615.1 coordinate 146,154, forward strand.
AGTACAGACCTGACCCCCTTTAGGTGTTCCTCTGGCGGAGAAAACACAAAAACACAAAATACAAAAATGGAGATGCCATCTCTCAGGGTGCTGTCCTGAAAGGCTTAGGGGAAAATGGTATTTTTGGTACGATTTACTGATTATGTGTATGGGCCTTAAGGTACCTGGGCAGCAGTAGGCTGCTCCAGAACAATTAACTGTTGACAAGAAATAAAAACAGTCCTAGCCATACAGGCTTAATTCTCACCATGTTGGGATCTGCTTTTCACCACACAGGTAAGTTCTCTGTGCATGTCAGACTGAGGAGCAGAAAACTGGTTCCAGGGTGGAGTATTCTCCTAAGCGGACTGGGAATTTTATAGAGCTCAGAGTATTCAGACCTGAATCAGCTGGGCTCATTAACCTCTCTACCAGCCCAGCAAGCTTACCACATAGCACTGTGTGCATTTCTACTGTGTACTGATTTTCTACTTGCTCTGTATGGTCACCAAGAGGGAAGTAGGGGGAAATCTTGGTATCAGGACAAAGACCGCACGAAGGGCACAGATTCTAAACCAGCCCATCAAGTTCATCATCAAAGGGTATGCTTTAAAGCAGCTGTACAAACAGTGCATCAGTCTATGTACTGGGACCTCTAGAAGTTATGATTGGTTCTGGATCTATCTATTTAGGGTATAAATCTAGCCAAATCTAAAACAAAATGTAAGCCAAGCTGCAATTCCAACCTATCTTTGTATAGATGGCTTTGGGAAGAGCTATAATTAAGAAATGTAAATATCCAGAATCCAGACTGCCTTACTGAAAAGAATTGCATTGTATTTATATTTGGCACTACTGAATGTCTGTCATTGGATTTTTGGCAGCTCCATTTAAACTGATGTGGGTGGGTTGTCTGCATGCAAATTCTAGTCCCAGCCAACTTCCTACTTTGCTGGTGTAGTGAGTTGGATGTTTTCCTGGTGAGACTTTGCTGTAACAGACTGGAGATGTATGGCTGTGTTCCTGAGCACCATTACATTATATGTGTAATCACACTCTAGCTAAGCAATGGCGGATGACAATTCCTCAGCTGCGTATAATATATTAAAGTTGAACTCTGGCAAAAATGTAAAACTACCCTTGCAGTGAACCCCAACACAAGGGTTAAAATGTTTGTTTTCATCTAGGTAACCAAAAAAAAGCCCTTTTATTTAACATATTCCTTTGTCCCGCAGCTTTCCTTTTTTTCAAGCTATCCCCAAAGCCACTTTCTTTCGTCATTGTTTGTTGCAGGCACAATGAGGTGATCGCATACAGGGCCTACATTGTAAGTGAGGATGCCGAGAGCCCCCGACAACTCAGAGTGCCAGATGGAAGAGGATAGCAGAGATTGCAGGGGGGAGCAAGAAATAAGGCAAGGAAAAAATCTTTTTTTAATGGTATCTTACATAAAAACAAGCATTTAACCCTTGCAGTCACACTGCAGGATAGTTTTGACATTTTGCCAGAGTTCACATTCTAATATATAGAGGTTTATTATATCATGTACGATTTTCAATGACTATGATGAAAATTCAAACTCCCTGCAATAGATAATAGTTTTGACCTATAAACCTAATATCCATTTCAATGTTGAAATGCTGACTTCAGCAATCCTTATTGTGCACCTGGGGAATCTCGCACAACAAAGCACTGTATGAGAAGTGACAAGCCATGACTGATCACAGCACGCCCTGGTTCGTATACATGTCACTATAGTAAGCATGTATGTGTCCAGTTACAATTACATGATTTTGGATTTGAAAGGTTTATTGCAGTTATCAGCTGTGGAAGGTTCCCTAGGATTCCCTAGGATTGGACGCAGTCCAACAACAATAACAGAGCTTTCTAAAGATCATAATGGACCTTGCATAACAATTACAAAATCACGTAAATAGCAACGCAAAACAATTTGAAATAGAAGGCCAAAGCGGTGAAGTACTGGCATTTTATCTGCAATTTGCCTGCACTCATCTAAACAGTTGTCATCAGTCAGATATACATGTGTTTGTAAAGACATTATCAACAGTCAATGTCTTAGGATACTTCCTTGTAGTGGTGGGATAGATGCAGTTTAAGACGTTTGGGCATTTGTACCATCTAATTAACATTTTGAAGCCCCCCCCCCCCCTTGTGTTTTTTTGGCCACTGAGAGGTTGTGTGTCAGGATAAAGCATTTGTCCCATTCCTCTGGGGTCATGGTAGTCTGAAGTTCTTTTTCCTAAATGGTTGTGTAGGGCAGGAGGCTAGTATGTGTCTGGAAAGAGAACTGAGTATTTTAACACACATGAATATGTGGGGAGCCTTGAAGAAAAGGGCCTCAAAAGTGGGTCAGGTTTGAATTTTGGAGGGAAGGGGGAACGAGTCTGCTGAAAATGTGTCTGAATAGGTGAGATGGAGTTCTGCTTGTATTGCGGAGGCTGGTCCATAATAGGCAACTTAATTCCACAGGCCAAAAGTAGAATTTTGAATTGCTGGTGGAAAAGCAGTATTCATGAAGAAGGGTGTCATAGGGCCAATATAGTTAGAAACCCGAAGACTGTGTATGGTCTGATCCCATATAGAGAGGGTTTGTTTGTGAGGCCAGGAAATGGTTTAAGGCCTTTGCCAAGATCAGGAAAGGCCTATTGCAATGCCAGAAAGGTCAGTAGGTGCCAACATGGCTTGGAGGGTTAATGATAGAAGCAATTATTCTGGTAAGAAGAAGGTGCTGATTTTCAATAGTCACATCTGGGGCGCTTGCCCCTTCTTTCATCTTAGGCATTGATAAGGTTCTATAACATATGCTAGGGCGGTTATTGTTCCAGGTGAAAGTATTAAACAATTGTTGGAAGTGTTTAGAAAAAAGGACACAATGGCATTAATAGGGACTGTTTGGAAAATTCTAAGGAAACATCCATTTTAAGGATATTAATCCTACCCAACCACAAGAAACATTTAGAAGTATATGTGTTCAGGTAAGTCTAATATTTCCAGCAGTGCTTAATAATGTAGAGGGGAAAAGTTGTCGGGTTCAATACAAAAAGGAGATGTGCAAAGAGGAGGAGCATATCTTTAATAGAAAATTATCTCCCTGTTGTTGTAGTTGAGCTGGTGGTAGTTAATATCTCAGATTTAGTGAAGTTCACTTTAAAGTTACAGTAAGAGCTCAAGCTGTGGAACTCTTGAATGACTGATTGTTAAAGGATAAATTCACATTTTGTAACATGTTACACCCATATTTAGGTGTAACATGTTACAAATCCACCAGCCCCTAAACCTCCCCCCTAAACCTCTCCCGGCTTTCCGATGTGACAAGCGGCGGGCAATCTTAGAAAACGACAAGGTTCAGCAGCTTTTGTGGCTAGTAGCAGTCAATGAACTACCGTAGTGCTGTTGATACTTCCCTGTTAGTGTGTAACTGCTTGACCATATGATGTACGGTCAAACAGCTTTCACACAGTGTCTGCAAGAGCCAAAGCAGAGGGAGAATTTTTATAACTGGTATTCAGTTCACAAAGTTTGGTCAATGTGGATGTGATAGCAGCCGCCTTTTCTTTTTTTAGCCTTGTCCCTTGTTGAAGGAAAATCCCTTGGATGACTGCTTTTGAGGACTTCCCATTGGCAAGGTAAAGGGGTAGGCAGTGGTAAAGCTAGACATTACTTCACCCGGGGCAAAGACTCAGTTTGGCGACCCCCACATGTCGTGGTGAACAGTAGGTGTGGCCAAACTGCTTTAACAGTGGGAGGGGCTTAAATAAAACAAAAGTATTTTTGTACCCATATATTAACCACTTCCCAACCGCGTGCAGTATACTTATGCGACGATTCACGGACATGCAGCTAGGGGGCGAGAGCGCTCTCATGCCCGCCGCACTCTGGAAGAGTGTGCCCACGGCTCGGATGGATCCAATGCCCGCTGGCAAGCCGCAATTAGCTGCCAGAGGAAAAGAACGGGGAACCGCCGATGTAAACACGGCGGTTCCCCGTTCTGACAGGCGGCAACTAAGAGATCTACTGATCCCTGTCACTGGGATCAGTTAGATCTCTTATGCCCCTGACAGCCCAGCCCCTTCAGTTAGAACATGCCTAGGGAACACAGTTAACCCCTAGATCGCACCCCCAGGTTAACCCATTCACTGCCAATGACATTTACACAGTAATCAGTGGATATTTAAATTTCTGATTGCTGTATAAATGTCATTGGTCCCAAAAAAAAGTGTCAAAAATGTCCGACATGCCCGCCCCAATATCAAAGTCCCAATAAAAATTGCAGATCGTCGCCATTAAAAATAAATAAATAAATAAATAAAAAAAAAAACAGCAGAAATTAATTCTCATGGTTTGTAAATGCGGCAACTTTTGCGCAAATTAATCAATAAACGCTGATTGCGATTTTTTTTTTTTACCAAACATATGAGAAAGAATATAAATCGGCCAAAACCGATGAATAATTTTTTTTTTTGGATTTGTATTTAAACAGTAAGACATATTGAGGTTTTTTTTGTTTTGTTTTTTTGCAAAATTTTCGCTTTTTTTCCTTTATAGCGGTGATCAGAAAGGACGCAGTGGGGATCAAATACCACCAAAAGAAAGCTATTTGTGGGGAAAAAAGGACGCAAATTTTGTTTGGGTACAACGTCGCACGACCGCGCAATTGTCAGCTAAAGCGACGCAGTGCCGAATCACAAAAAGTGCTCTGGTCCTACAATGGGAAATCCTTCCAGGGGTGAAGTGGTTAAATGTCACTGTAAAACTATAATCCTACCTTAGAAATGGACAGTGTGTCAGTAGGGCAGAGGTTGGGGGCAACAGAGCACTGGACGGTGTCAGTAGGGCAGATGTTGGTGTTTGTAGGGCAGTGAATGGTGTCTGCGGGGCAGAGGACGGTGTCCGTAGTATTTTTTTTTTTTTTTTTTTAGGGCACGGGCACCAGAATTAAGTGGTATCTGGAGAGAAGGGGGAGCATTTAATAGAACGGTTGGCTGTATTTTCCTCCTGCCACCGCTGAATGTAGGAAAGGAGAGTGAATGCTGTCTCTCCTTTCCAGGTGCCAGTAGGGCAGTGCAATGGAGAATGGCAGCTTTTAAAGTGACAACTTTGGGGGTGCTGACCACTGCTGAAAACTTAAAAATAGTAAATCTGCGGGGAAAAAAAAAATTGCAGCTCCCTGTTCTCCATTGAACTATGCAGCCTAATCCACAAATGAAATCCTCCTGACATGGAGAACAAGGAGGCAGCTTTATTAAAAAAAAAAAAAAAAAAAAAAAAAAAGGAAAAAAAAAAAAAAAAAGTAGAAAACAAAGTGTGTAGTGTGTGAAACTTTCAATGTCATTGCTTACGGATAGCTAGCATCGCAAACAATGGGGGTGGCGATGAATAGGGACAGACGAGCGCTCCTCCTGCTAATCACCTCCGATCAGTCCCCAGCACTCCGCTCCACATCTCCTCAATGGACTTCATCATACTCAGCTGGTGGGGTGAGCTCTGTGGCATGTGAGCTACTGATGCTGTATCAATCCCATCTTCTCTCCCTGCTGCACCCGACGCCCGATCTCCTCAGCGTCTGCAGCTGTAGCACTTGTGATGTGAAGGAGACCAGGCGCCGGTGGAGCAGCAGGGAGAGAGGATGGGATTAAACCGGTGGCACCCTCTATTAATGCAGCGCCCGGGGAAGGTGCCCCCCAAGTTTTGGCCCTTGGAATAGAATGATCTAGTAGAATGTTAAGAGTCTCTCCTCTGGCCCCTCAGAGTGTTCACAAAAGTTCTTGTCCCCACTACGTGATATTTTGTGGACTTCATGTCACAGGGTATTTGGACGACCTTCTGCTAAAAAGACTCCTAAGCCACAACCCTAGCTGCAAACATCTCAAGAATGTTTCAGTACCTTCAAACCTTTGACTGCTTAATCAAATTTACAAAGTCTGCCCTCCAGATTTCACACCATCTGGAATATGTGGGTCTAATCTTGGCACAGCCCAAGCCAGAAATTTCCTTCCTTCAGCAAAGATTGCCTCCTTAAGTGCCCACATGCAGACTCTCAGATCCAAGAGGCACCTCTTTGCTTCTGCATGAGGGCTCTGGGCCTAAAGGTAGCCTCCATTTGAAGCAGTTCCCTATCCCCAGTTTCGCTCCACCATGTGAATCATGCAGATCTACTCTATCCACCCAGACAAAAAATCTCCCTGGCATGGTACATCTCCAACTCTTCCCTGGAGTCAGAAAAATAATTCCTTCCCATGCGCTGGAAGGTGGTGGCAAAGGACACAGTCTTACAACTTCCTGACTGTCCAGGGGCCCTGGTCTTCAGAGGACTCAAGACTCCCAACAACATTCTGGATCTGGGAGCCGTTTAAGGTAACTCTACAACACTGGACCCTCCCTTCTGCAAGGTCACCTAGTTAAGGTGCAGTTAGACCATGTCACAGCAACAAACTTTTTTTTTTGTGTTGTAGCCAGTAGATGCCCTGGTGATTCATTTGACTCCATTCAGGCTGATGTACTGTATGCCTTCCCTCGACTGTTATGCAAAATAGAGGAGGAAGGGGTTTTGGTGATCCATATTGCACCAAAATTGGCCCTGAAGGAGGTGATACACAGATCACACATTGTCAGAGCAAGGTCCTTTATCCCATTCTGCTTTTAAGTCACTGGCTTTCACAGCATGGCTGTTTAAACCCAAGTTGTGAAGGATGAAAAGTATCTGACTTTTTCTCACTCGAGATAATCGAACATCTCTCATGTAAGGCTTTCTTTGCCTAATGTGAGGATAGGAAGCTGAATCCCAGGGAATACTCGGCTTGTATTTTGGCCATATCAAATTTCATTTGTGGTTTTTGGGTTCCTTGACCCTTTTTTGTGGGCCTGTTGGCACTTCTCTTTACTTTGTTGTTGCCCACTTAGTCATTTATTGCTTGGGGTACCTCCCATCTATGATTACAAGTCCTGTGCTGTATGATTAAGAAAATGGGGGGAATAAAACTGCAGTCTCTCAGAGTTGATGGGGTTATATCAGCATTCAAATATTTTGCCCAGTCACTGCATATAACCCATGGTCTACAAACTCAAGTCCTATGCAGTTTCCTGTCAAAATTCCCCCTTTTTCGGTGGACCATGATTCTTTCCTTCAGTTGAGGGTAGAACACAACTTGGCCCCTAGTCCCAGCATCTGCATCTTTTTGCTAATCGTATGCCTATTCATATGTTTAATAAATAAGGGGTTTCACACGTTGCTCCCTCATTAGGGCTCCACTACAATAGTGTGATTTGATACTAGTATTGCCAGTGTCACAAAGATCGCCTTTTGAAACTGGATGTGGTGAAGGACATCAGGGATTATTGTTCTGCCACTGCTACTTTTAGGAAGATTGATAATCCTATTCATCATTTCAGGAGGTCCTTAAAGAGTTTCTCTGGCTTCCATATCCAGCATCCCTGTAAGTTACAAGATAAAGTTCCCCCTCCTGTTGAAACCCACTCCACTAGGACTGTGAGTGTTTGTTTTTTGAGCTTTTTGTTTGCCTCAGAGCCAGATTTGTAAGGCTGTGATCTGACCTTCTGTAATACTTTAAGATTTAAAATGTCTGTGTTTGCCTCCAAAGATGCTAGTTTGGGTCAAAAGGTTTTGCAAGTGGCTATTTAATGCCCTTGGTTTTACCTTTTGGTTTTATTTTGTTAGGCCAATTTGTCTGAGTGTTCCTGTCCCTCACTTTGGACTGCTTTTGTAAAGTCCTAGTTACTTTATTGCTAAGCTATGTTGCTCAATGAACAACAAAGAAAATTACTAAAGCAGGAAAACCATTGCTTGTCTGACCCAATCCTAGTTGATGCATGTATATGTGGCAGCCTCAGCCAGCTCTGCAGAGCATGCCCCCTCTATGACTAGGCTCAGATGGGCTGGGCGAAAGGCATCAGGGGTGTGGTCTGTGGAGCAGTGCTGGCTGAGGCTGCATTAATTAGGATTGGATCAGACGAGCAGCGGTTTTCCTGCTTTAATCATTTACACTACTGGAGGGGGGATATTCTTTGCCGGCCCCCCTGCTCCTGAGTACCAGCGGGACAGTGCATCTTCCCTTGGAGCGGCACCATAGGGTTCATAGGGGTCACAGAGAAAATGATGTTCTTGTACTTCACAAAAAATCCTTCTCAGTACCTTTTGATGCATACAGCTACCTCATGTGATATTTTTTTCTCTTTGGATTACTTGCTACAGCTATGCAGATACCCCTCTGTGTGCTATGGAAGTTATCTGGCAGGGGTATCACTTCAACATGAAAGCTCATTGCCTTCTTTGCTAATTTAACATTTATCTCGGTTTTTAGCCAAGTTTAAATAGTTTGGACCAAGCTTGGCTGAGGCGGGCTGATATCAGTCTCCGACTCATTCATTCACAGAATACAAAGCTCCCTGTGAAAGGCTGAGTACTGCTCATCCTGACACTATTTTGTCCCACGAACGACACAATGTGGTCTTGTCCCACTGCCGGAACACATCGCTGTATACTGTATGTAGCTGAGGCTACAAACCAAATTATACACGCTGCATCTCTTAGTGAAGTACATAGTTCATTTGGAGAAACAAACTATTTGAACTTCACTAAAAGCTGGAAATCCCAATTAAAAACCATGAATGTGTTTAAAATCCCTGTCTACCAACCACCATTTATAAATGGCATTGGTGGTTAATCATTCTTTAATCAAGAAGATAATTTGTAAATCAAGAACAACATTTTCCACCTGTCTGGTTATTGTGGAGGTGTGCAAGTCAGTAGACTGACTGTAAAGAATTACAGATCCTTTGGCAAGTCAAACAGCAAATGTACATTTAGTACAAACATGTATTATATGTATATGTCTGCCTGGAGTGTTTGCTTCAATTGGTTTAGCTGTGTGTCTGTAGTACTAAGGCAATCCAGTATGAACTGGTGTGAAAGGTTCAGTTCTATCCATAAATATATGTACATCTAGAAGTGAATAAAATAAAATGGAAAACGTTACCAGATAAACAGAGGGTTTTTCCCCCACTTACCTTGCTCAAAATGTCTCCAATTCTCTCTACAAATGCATTGTCAGACCTGGCTTTGAGGGTGCCATTTTTCATATACTTGCTGCCCTGTAAATCATGAAAGAACAATGGGGGATTGTTAAAAAATATACCTTACACTCATATATTACATTTTTTTTAAACTAGAGGCAGACCAAATCAATTTGAACAGATAAAAATATACCCAACAGAAGCATTTTGAAAAAGTAACAAATATTTATCAACCTTTCATACTATGTACTCCTTCTCAAAAAGCCTTCTAGTGAATTGGAAGATACAATGGTTACTTAACATACTGTATATACAGAAAGATAATAGCTGTGAACAAGGAAAGTGTATCCACAAAACAGGTGGGATCTGAGGCCAGTCTTGAGAAACACTGCATTAGAGAGACCCATCATGTTGGTACTCAGCTTTATAACAGGGAACAGGCAACGCTTTTACAAAGTAAATCAATACTTAATAGCATAGAGCCCTTCAAACCAGGATGCGTAAAGCGTACTGGGGCCTAGAGAGGGGACATCTTAGAGGGCTTGAAAGAATTTTCCTTGCTTCATTTTTTTTTTTTTTAATCTGGCTTGTGTCAATCCTAAAGTGAACATGTTGCTTTGTCCAGAATGGGCAAAGCACAGTATGGCTTTAAGACTTACACAAGCCAAATGCCGCCCTCCCCAGCTGCCCATGCTCATCCTCTCTTTATTCCCTCATTACTTTGTGCACCTGCCAGGGAGCGAAGAGAAATACCTGCTACTTTAGGGTATGGGGGGAGCATCTGCCAGTGTTGGTGCTTGGTGGCAGGTTGCTAACTCAGCATTATCACATGGAGGCCTGAAGAGAATCCTTAGCTCTCTGTAAGATCCAGGTCATTACTCAAAGCTTACGCAAGATATCAAGGTACAGTTTTTGTTAGAGCTGGTGGTTGGCTCTTTTGTAAAAGCAATCCTAATGACTAACTAGCTGCTAGATTGCTTTTACAAGGAGCAAAAAGGGACGTCTTTCCCCACATCGTCTTCCGCGGCTGTACCAGGATCTCAAATCCGGCCCGGGAGTCCCGATAGACTGGACAGCGCTTCCATGAGATGATCATAGAGCCCAGAAAAGGCCCAATCAGCTTTGTTGGGCTGTATAATATAGTAACTCTAAAGCAATGTTTCCCAACTCCAGTCCTCAAAGACCCCCAACATGTCATGTTTTTAGGCTTTACATTATTTTGCACAGTTTCACTGCCTTAGTAATTATCACAGCCGTTTCATCTGAGTGAAATCCTGAAAACATGACCTGTTGGGGGGGTCTTTGAGGACTGGAGTTGGGAAACATTGCTCTAGAGCGATGACATCACATCGCTTCTGGGTTACCCGGATGTAAACAGCACTATTTTTAAAAAATCAAAAGCATATGATCAAATGCTTTAAGTGCAGAGGAGGGATTTGGGGTCTTTATAACACTACAGGCCTACCCATTGTCCCCTCTCATGTTCGCTCTGGTCATAGAGCCCTTGGCAGCGGCGATCCTACAAAACCCAAACATATCAGGCTATGTCAAAGCAAACTCTCAATACAAACATAGTAGGTACGCGGGCGACATGCTCCTTTTTATAAGAAACCCTTTAATATTCCTACCAAACTTACTTCAGACTCTTAAAGAGTTTTCATTGCTCTCGGACCTAACTATTAATCTTAAGTCCATAGGGTTGCCCATAAATATCACTGACAATCAAGCCCAACAACTGAAAATATCCTTTAACTTCCTTTGGTCCCAATCCTCTATACCATATTTAGGTATTCACCTTACCCCCCACAGTGGATGCTTTATTCTCCAAAAACTATCCACCCCTGATAAGCAAACTAAAACAAACAGTCACTTAAAACTTGGAAAGGGTACCCCATCTCCTTTTTAGGGAGAGTCACAGCGGCTAAAATGGCTATATTGCCTAAGCTTCTGTATTTATTTAGGGCCCTCCCAATTAAAATTCCCAAGTCCTATATACTCGCATTTCAATGCGACTTAAATGGATATATCTGGGCAAATGCCCTTCCCAGGTTCTCTAAAACAGTCCTATACTTACCTACACTCAGTGGTGGCTTAGGTGCCCCAGATCTGTGGCACTATTATTTGGCCTCCAGATTTACCCAACTCGCACAATGGAACATTGTAGATTCTAGGGTGCCCTGGGTCAGATTGGAATCGGACTCAATCCGTCAATATTTCCTCACAGGGTTGCTCTGGTCCAAGGGCGCGTTGGCAGAAGATATCGCCTCTAATAACGCAATAGTGGCCCAATCATTACTACTTTGGAAAATGCATGGTAACTAGTACCTCCTAAGCTCCCAGGTTCCCCCACAGGCATCTTTTGTGGGGGACCCTGCTTCCCCCCCCCCCCCGGGTTTAGTGGACCTTTGGCATATAAATGGTGGACAGATACAGGACTCCTCTTTTTGCATAAACTGGTCGAAGGCACATATTTTATATCCTTTTCAGCATTACAAAACTCACACCAGGCCCCAAATAAAATCTCTCACTATTTGCAGATTAACATTTTTTTTTTTAAATTGCATTATAAAATAGAGGAGCTACCAAACCACACCTTGTATGAGTTGTGCTGGAAGTCCCCCAGGAGGAGGGGTCTGATTTCTAATATTTACAATCATTTGAATGATCAACATACACAAACAACCCACCGCTATAGAAGCAAATGGGAAGAGGAGCTCTCCTTAGAACAAGGATTGATGAATTGGCCTAGAACTATCAATAACTTACGAAAATGCAGAAGGTCACTAAATATAAGGGAAATAAAGTACCCTTAAAGTACTAACACGCTGGTACTATACCCCAACTAGATTACATTCAATCTTCCCCACAGCATCACCGCAGAGTTTCAGAGGCTGTGATGCCCTGGGCTCATTTCTACATATATACTGGGAATGCCCACAGATAGCTCTAGTTTGGAAACATTCCCTTCTACTATAGCGGATACTCACCTCTCTCTTACTGCCTCTCCCAATGCCTCCTATTTGCCCAGATAGATGAGACCACTGTATCTCAAATGAGATTGATACACACCATCTGTGTGGCAGTACATTGGGCGATAGCACTACATCTTTTAGATTATACCAAAAATATGTTTTTTGCAAAGTCAAAAGGTGCATTTTTTCCAAAAAAAATTGCATTTGAAAAAACCACTTCGCAAATACTGTGTGGCATAAAAAAAAATTTCAAAGCCCACCAGTTTATTCTCTAGGGCCTCTGCTTTAAAACATACATGATGCTTGGGGGTTCTAAGATATTTTCTAGCAAAAAATGCAGATTGTTACACGTAAACAAAAAAGTGCCAGAAAAGGGCTGGTCTTCAATATACTGTAGTAGTTTGAGGTGAGCCTCAACAGTATATGACCCCATTTCTGTCTACGGCAAAACCTCTTCATATATAGCTTAATGCTTTGCAGATTACCCAAACTGATTTGCATCATGAACCAATGCTACAATGGGGAGGGAAAGCTGCCTTAAAGCAGTAGTAAACCTCAGCTGTTTAAAAAAAAAAAACTGTAAAAACACCATACTAGCACATTATGAAATACATACTATAAAACAAAGCTCTCCAGAAGTGTACTGTCACTGCTGACAGGGCTTCCATCTTCCTCCCATCTTTCTTCCTCGGCTCCAGCATGAAGCTCTGAAGGTCTGGCATGGTGTGCTGAACCTTCAGAGCTCATACGCCGGTGGCGCCACCAGCTGCATTCAGGGTGAATATCTCCTAAACTATGCAGGTTTAGGTGATATTCATTTTATCTACAGGTAAGCCTTATTATAGGCTTGCCTCTAGGTAAAAATCACAAAGCAGACTTTACTACCGCTGTAAAGGCTAAGTTGACCTTTGGAACATGTTAAGTGTTCCATCCGTGTTTACGGTGAAATATGTTCTATCTCTTGCCCCCTCTCCCTGTGACAGCGGGAAGAGGTTCTTCTCTCGTACCTGCTGTCACCTTTTTAAAAACAACACCCAGAGAGCCACATCAATCATTTACAGAATCCTGTTAATGAATAAACTATTGCGGCAGATGACCTTGTAGTTTCAATGGGCTGTGGGGGGCGCTGTTGAGTGCTCTTGTATTACACTGACATATCCTTCAGCTTTCAAACAGAAATAAAGCCTATACAGAGGTAGTGACTGAAAGCCGGTGGACATGTCTGCAGGAGCAGTGCAATGCTTTCCACGCTGCTGCAGAAAAAAATAAATGCACCTTTTTTTCTGCAAAAATATGAGCATTTATTATTTCTAGAAAGGTGAACAGATCCTTTAACCCAGTGGTTCTCAACTCCTGTCCTCAGGACCCACTAACAGGCCAGATTTTAAGTATTACCTTGGGGAGATGCAGACTAGAAATACTGCAATCACTTAGCACCAAATGATATCACCTGGGATGTATTTCAGTTATCTTGCAAACCTGGCCTGTTAGTGGGTCCTCAGGACAGGGGTTGAGAACCACTGCATTAACCACTTCTCCCGGGGATGACGTCATATGGTATTGCCGAATTTGAGTGGTGATATCTGAATGATGCCTGCAGTTACAGGCATCATTCAGATATCATTTTTTTTCAGCCAGCGATTCCCTCCACCATAAGAACAATCATAGCAGCTGTCTGGCCACTTGATTGTTCTTACAGGCGGCCGCCCTCTGGTGCTTCTATCCACTTGCCCATGTGATCGGCGAATTGGAGAAGGAATCCGCCTGCGACGGAAGTTCACCATAGAGAATCCTTTGGGCCGGATGGCCCATGGAAGTCTCTATGGCCTTTCAGAGGCGGGCGCAATGTTATGACATGAAAAAATGCTGTGAAGCTGAGATTTTTTTTTTTTTTTTAATTTCAGGCTTCCCAGCCAAGCTGTAGGGACTTGTAGAGCCCAAATTTTGCTGTAAAGAGGACCTGTCATGCCCAAGGGATGTGTATATTCCCTGTAATAGGAATAAAAGTAAAAAAAAAGTGAAAAGTGTCAAAATAGAAAAATAAAAGTAAAATAAACAAAAAAAAATTTTTTAAAGCACCCCTGTCCTTGCTCGCAGAAGCGAACACATGCGTAGGTCACGCCCACATATGTAAACTGCATTCAAACCGCACATATGAGTTATTGTTGCGAGCATTAGAGCAAGTACAATAATTCTAGCACTAGACTGACTCTGTAATGCTAAATAAGTAACCTGTAAAAAATTTTAAATCGTCGCCTATGGAGATTTTTAAGTACCGAAGTTTGGCGCCATTCCACGAGTGTACGCAATTTTAAAGCGTGACGTGTCGCGTTATCCATTTACTCGGTGTAACATCTTTCACATTATGCAAAAAAAAATATTTTTAATGCATGAAACTGCTTTTTCCCCCCAAAAAAAGGTGTTTCAAAAATTGCTGCGCAAATACCGTGTGAGATAAAAAGTTGCAACAACCACCATTTTATTCCCTAGGGTCTCTGCTAAAAAATGCATATAATGTTTGGGGGTTCTGAGTAAAGTTCTAGCAAAAAAAAATGATGATTTTTCTTTGTAGGAGAGAAGCGTCAGAATTGGCCTGGGTGGCAAGGGGTTAAACTAAAAGGAAAGCTTTGATTTGGGACTTCATTATACGGGAACAATAGCGGGTCTTCTGTCCTGCTGACGTGATACATCCACTTCTCTGCGCTTTACTGTAATGTCAGGGTCTGTCTTCCACGTTCTGGAAAGCTCTCATATTCTTCTGAAAACGTATCCATGACATATTTGTACATTCTAAATTTTTGTTAAGTGTCCCCTGTGAGAAAATAGGAATAGGACAGACAGCTCCTCCAAAGACGGCTCAACTGGATTAAGAGCTTAACCAGAGACTGGCCTGCAGGTTTAAGTGGATAAATCGATTATTGCTGCTTTAAGTGAAACAGTTGGTGTTGGTCCATGGTATCTTGATTTCGTATGCTTCCAGGCTTAGGAGAGCCTTTAATTTCCTATACTTTTGTGACATCTTGTGGTAACACAAAGAACTGCACACTCATTATTCAAGGGATATATCCCCATATTTTGTGTATATATATATATATATATATATATATATATATATATATATATATATATATATATATACACACATACATATACACATATGTTGAACAATCAAGGCTTCTGGATTTGTAATAGCCATATAAAAACAATCATAGGGATGGTGCAGGTGAGATGCAAAACCTATGAACATCAAGGTTTATGGAAAAAATTGAATATTCGGTAATATATTATTGTAACTGTGTGTGGTCTGACTTTTCTTTGCCCCTTATCTGTACTTATTTACACTTTTTGAAGGGAGGGTCAGAGGTCACCTAAGGTCTGCTGGCTGCTGTCCTGTCAACTTCCTCCCCTCACACACGGTGTCATTCAAACTCCTGACAGTGCCTAGTTGTCACGTCAGAGACAATGATGTTTAGGCAGATTGTAGATCATGGTTTGAGATGGTTGTGCACTGTCAAGATTTCTTTGATATACTCAACTATTTCGATAGTCACTGTAAAAATAAAATTGCAACAGTGAAGTCTGCGATATAAAATCACATCTATGTAATTATCCCGTTTGGGGAAAGCTCCATATTACCTACTTTTCCATAAGGAGTATATTCCGGTGAGTTCCCAGTTTGTTTCAAGATAACACTGGGAATGCAGTGGAATAGAATGGGATTTTGAAGCACTACGGTCTCTGATACATCACAGACTAAACTGTCACAATCTTATTTATATGTTTTGTTTGTTGATTTATTTGAGAGCTATATCACATACATTTTGTGAGTTAATATTTACGTATTGTTTAAGCTAGCGCAGATATACACACATATTTTGAAAGCACTGGGGTGTGCATTCTATTAGCAGCTGGCTTAACTATAGTTATTGGGGATGTGTTTTGCAGGACTCACAGCATGGTTTTGCCAAGGTTTCTTTTTATGCACTCTCAAGAGTTGAAAAACTGATGTCAGGCTGGGTTCACACTGAGGGTTCCCGCATCGCATCGCACCTGAATCGCTGGCGGTTCACACTGATATCTGTGAACCGATTGCAGTGTGAACTGTGAAATGGTGCAGGAATTGGAGCGCATAGGTGTGAACACCAGTGCAATCTGATTCCAGTGCAGATCAAAAAAAGGGTCCTGCACCATTTTGGGGCAAATGCGATGTCAGCCATACAGTTTTTATGGCTGAATTCACATTGCATGTGATCTGCACAGAAATGCAGTGTGAAGCACAAGTGTGAACCCAGCCCATGACAGATAAAAAGGCCGCAACTGCCAGACTCCTATTGAACCCCTTAACACTGATAAGTCAGATTTAGGCATCATTCACACACTGGCACTCACTCCTGTGTTTAGATTTTCTAGATGCAGGAGAAGTCATACGGGAAGTAAAACAACTTATGACCTCCCCAGATCACACTGCGTTTAGATATTCCTGCTTTATAGCCAGGATAGCTGCGTGTTTAGAGGACATTTCTAAACATAAAAGCATGCAACACAGTTAAATGCATGTAAACGCATATAAATGCAGGTTTGAAAGTGCAAGTGCAGTCTAAAAGTAATTAAAGCTAAAAATATAAGCCAACTATAAATCTTTTAGACCTCATGCACACTGTGTGTCTAGCCCCTGTGCCCGAGATCCCAGGGGCTTTTTAGTGCGGGCAGAAGGCCCAGGTGCACTGTCCAACCCTCCTGCCAACATTCTGTTAACATCTAAGAAAGCTGTAAAAGGTGTTGGGTGGATGTACTGAGTGTGGTACTAGCATTTAGAGACTAGACTTCTTGCATTCTTTCTGGGCATTCATTCCTGGGTGCATACAGAGCTAAATGTACAATGCTGAACTTGGCACAGTGTCCAGCCGCAGCTTTCAGCCTCTCATTGACTTTCACAGGCTGTGGCAGTGGGGCTGGACACCTAAGCTGTGCCTCCTGGTTTTGTAGGAATGTAAAATTATAATTTAAGGTTGAAGATCATCATGACTGGAATGGACCAATGCAAGAATCTCTGGTTCTCTTTATGGTTAAGGTCAGTGGGGACTGGTGTTTTTTTGGTTTGTTTCTCGCTGTCTGCCAGTCCACTGGCACTTACCCCATCTAGGCGGGGGGGCACATTGAGCATCGGCGGACATCAGGCTGCGGCAGGATGTCTTCTCCACCTTGCTTCCACCGTCCAATATCCAATAGGATCGCCTGTCCTTTCAGCCAATTGGGTGACGGGTATCAGACCCGCTTCCTGATTGGCCGGGGGGAGGATTAGTGTTGCAACAGCGAATGTTCATTTTCTGTTGCAACACACCTGGGTGAGCTCCAGCTGCAATGCTCTGCACCCTGAACCCGTCCTATTTTGAAGCCTATTAGAGCCTCTGGCTCTATTCAGGTGCTTCAAAAAGCACACCCCACCATAGGAATTTATGCACCCGGCATCCTGAAAGGGGCCGGGAGCATGGATAGGGAGGGCGGCGGCCCACCCCTGGTTAAGGGAGGTTTTAGTATAAAGTACATTCATCCTTTAGTGATTGTACTTCTAGCAGCAATCTTAAATCTCAAACATGACACAGATGGGTTCAGTTTTTATAAAGCAGTAGTCATGGATTTCTACCTTTTGCCTATCTTTGTGTTGTCCTGGAATTCAAAGTGAACTTATAAGTGAGCCTCTAGGGAGTTTTTATATTGTTCTGCTGAGTAAGCTGTTATTGAGGATAGTTACTGTTTTTGCTGACAAGTTAGTGTTAACCTCTTACCTGCTGATTAATGATACACTCAAGAACATGTTGTTTCTGAACTTGTGGAAGCATCCCTTTTTATCTTATGGTATACAAATTACCTTCACAAGGTCAGCACTATCTAGATTAGTTTGGGATCACAAGCATACATACAAAAAAAAATGTCCCAAATTATCTTATAGTTGGATGTTTGCAAAGTAACCAGTTTCATTTGCAGAACTTAAAACATGCCATGTGGTATGTGAGTGAACCCTAAGGCCCACCATGTGTTGGTTATATGGCATCAGAAACTCACCATGAAGTTAAAGTGGTTGTAAACCCACTTTGCCAACTTTACATAATTCTCTCTGTTCCCTAATGACAGGAGCAGCTCCTGGCGATCACGTGACCGGCCACCTCTCTCCATCTGACAGATGCAGCGGGCAGGGCTGAGAGTACCTCGCTGACGGCAGGCAGGACGAGAGGAGGAGAGGCTAGCGAGTGAGCCGGCCGATCACGTGATCGCTGGGAGCTGCTCTGAAATGAGGTAAAGAAGGCATTTTTTAAATAAAAAACAGAGACAGGAACTCCTGTCATTAGGGAACAGAGGATTATAGATTATATAGGACAAGAAAAGTAATTTCAGCAGCAGGAGGGGAGGGGGCGGGCACTGACACAGGAGCAGGGAGGGGGAGGGGGGAGAGGACAGGAGAGCTGTGGATGATGGAGGCACGTAAACTGACCAAAGTGTCAGGGCTCAGCAGCTATGATACACTGTGGTCAGTTTACAGGGGAGAGGGTATAGCCAGGCAGGATCAAAGCGGGTTTATAGGTGATACAATGGGCCAAATTACACAGCACAAGCACTGTGCTGTGTAAAAATGCTTTAGGTCCCTTTAACACTTGTGCGACTTTGGACATCAGAGTCGCATGACAAGTCGTACCCCATTATTCCAAATGATAACCATTCATATCTGTGCAACTTCAGGTCGCACCGACTTCAAAGTAGTCCCTGCACTACTTTGGTCCGACTTTTATGTGAGTTTGCAAAGGCATTCCCTGAAATCGCATCAAAAAAGCGCGAAGTCGTGGCAGTGAGAAAGGGGCCTTCGAGGAACAGGATCTTTAAGAATAGAAAACACTCCTGCGAGGTCTAATATCTCTACAGGGGTGACATTTCCTCTGTAGATAGAATATGAATATATATATATCTCCGCATGGATTTTTCTTTGAGCATTGGCAGTTCTTTAGTTGCTGTGACCTAGTCTGTACTACACAAGCAATAGCATAGCATATACTTTGCTGGAAATTGTGCTTGATACTCACTGATGTATAGCTGGTGTCCAAGGCTCCCTGGATTCCTTGACTGTGCTGAAAAGTACAACCATCATTATATTATCTGTACAATGTAAACAATACTTTAACAGCTTGTAATGCATTTGGCCTGGATTCTGATTTAACTGTAAGAATAGGGACAGCTAAAACTTCATAAACACTCTTGCTAACCTCAAACCTTAATTTGCAGCAACCTATACATACCCCACACACCAGCAACTTATCAGTGCTTCTCTGATGTACTTGGTGACCCCCTGCTATTCCTTTTGCTCTCTTTTATAAGGCTCCATGCACACTGTATCTGATAAACGACTGTTTTTGGTCGTTTGGGCGTTTTTTTTTTTTTTTAACAGCCCAAAAACACCACTTTATGTTATCCTATGTGTCCATGCACACATGGACGTTAATTGTCATTTATCAGCAGTGGCATTTTTGGGCTGTTATCTGAATGCCCCGAATTGGCGTTCAAAAGTCGTTCTTTTGCCCACAAAAAACGCCAAACGCTCGTAAACGGCTGTTTATCGGCGCGTCCAGCATTTTTTGCAGTCAATGGGAGCTAATGAAGAATGCCGACGCTGATAAACGCTGCTTACAAAACACTGCAAAAGAATGTTTTCTAAGCAGCGTCTCCTGCCCGACGCTGAGAGAGCCCAGATAGCATCCAGTGTGCATGGAGCCCAACAGTACTTGTGCACAGAGGCTGTTATAAACTTTTTATTGTATCCCCCTCTTCTGTCACATCTCTCTAGCAATCCCTAGATAGAAAAAGTCTGTGTAAGGTTCAGTTTTCCCTACAGAATTCTGATCTGCAAGTCAGTGTCATTGTGTCTAGGCAGAATTCATATACACTATATTCAGATCCCTATAGATAGGATGAGTATAGTTAATCTGCAAGAGTCACTGGAATAGCAAATCAGAAGGTTTTTAAACTTCTTCTCTTCTTCTACATTCACACAGATGTTTGTATCTGACAGCAGCTAAATGCCAGTAATCTGCACTTGAAAAGGTTGAAATATTTCCTGCAGATAGTTGTGATTTGTAAATGAGTTTAGCTGCATTTAGGTGCATCAGCGTTTCTTCTCAATACCCCATTCTTGGAGGGATGGTATACCCCAGGCATCTTCTCTACCACTTTGTTGGTAGTTTTCTGACCAAGGAGACCGAGCTGTGCAGAGCAAGGCTGGTGCTTACCATGGTTTGCCTGCTTGAGAGGAGATTGAGCGCCGGTTCACATGCACAGCACTACTTTTAGAAGCGCACTAAACAGCATGGTACTGCGGTAGAATTCAATCTGGTGCCTGCAAACGCACTGCATTGTGATATGTATTTGGGGCACCATCAGCAATTGCCCCCTGCATGTAGATCGCAAGGGCAGTGCAGTCACTTTAGTGTGGGAAATGAGGCAGGCAGAGACACAGGCAGTTGAAGCAAAGATGGGTACATGCCCTAATATCCCAGCATCTAACTAGGAGACATAGGGGTTCAATTACTAAAGGCAAATAGACTGTGGACTCTGCAAGTGCAGTTGTTCCAGAGCTTACTAAATGAAGTCAAGCTTCACTTTACAATAGATACCCAATCACATGCATTGGGTGATGGAAGCCAGCAGAACTTCTGCTCATTTACTAGCTCTGGAGAAACTACTCTTGCAGAGTGCACAGTCTATTTGCCTTAAGTAAATCAACCCCATTTTGTCCTGATCTATGAGGAAATAACAACCTTTCCTGATAAATATCACAACTTTACCGGAATGTCACAGTCCACCTTTGACAGCTTACTAACTATTGTTAGAGCACATCTGCAAAAAATGAATACCAACATGCGGATGTATGAAAACCAAAATGGCAGGAAGAAAATGGGAAGCGTAATTTTTGTGCTGCTAAAGGCAATGCACATTTAGCTGCATGTAGTCGACCCTTTTCCTAAACACAACTAAACTGTCTACAATGAAATGCTGCTAATCATCATGTATGAATACTTTGCATTAGATGTGCATTGAAATTTTGGTGGCCGAAAATGGTGGTTTTGGCATTTTGCCAATAGAGAAAAAGCGGATTTTACTGTGCTTATGGTGCGCTTTTCATAGGTCATGTGACTCAGAAACTGCATCAAAAATGTAACCTGTGTGGTGTTCATGAATTCTTGCTGTGTTTTCAATGCATTTCAACAGGGAGGTGCGTTTTTGGTGCAAGCTTTTTGTTAACTTATCAAAAATGCAGCAAGATTTTTAACACCACAACAGAAGAGCAACGGACCAGTGTGGAGAGACATACATAGAATTCAAAGGGATACATTTTTCTTGAGATTTTCTTGTGCTAAAGGTGCCGATAATGGCGGACAATAAAATAATATTCTTTTAAATTAATGATATTAACTAAAAGTTGAATATAATAAAATTATATATTATAAAAAAATTATATATATTTTTTAAAAACTGTCAGTTTCGGTTTCGGCCAAGTGCATCCTGAATGTTCACTTTCGACACCAAAATTTCCATCCGGCTACCTCTACTTTGCATTGTGGGTCTAGCTGCTATTTTGTATTCTAAACGCTGATGTTTAGATGTCCATATGAATGTAGCGTTAGGCCTCATGCACAGTGGGCATAAAAAATGCTGCCGTTACAGGTCTTTTTTTTCCCTTCAGCTTGTAAAAGCCACTGTTGATCCAGTGTGTCCATGCACATTGGGGCATTTCGAGGCATATTTGAAGAGGAATGTTTACAGGCTGGATTAAAATATTACAAGCGTGTTTTTGAGAGGAGCTTTTGTTTGGCGTGCCTAAACCCGGCATTTAGGCACGTTCAATATTTTCAGGTGTAAATTGATTATAGTGAAAAATGAGCAAAGGGGAAAGAAACACTTATTAACGTAAATGCGAGCCATTATGAGCATTTATTATGCCTCCTTTTTCTACCAGAGATTCTGCCAATTTTTCAGTTGACTTGTGTGCATGGACCCTTAGGCTGGGTTCACATATTTCAGCATGGGAGTCCGGTGTGGTTCTGTGCACCGGTTCAGGTGCAACTTTTTACCTGAACTGCACTGAAAAACACACAGGGCTCTAAAACCACACCGCAGCCGCCCCGCAGATGTGTGAACTGGCTGCATTGAGAAGGTGGTTCAAAACGCAACCGATTCGCATATATGTGAGTGGCGTCTAAAGCCTCGTACAGACTATGCGAATTTCGAATGACAGAACGTCCGTTTTTTTTGGTGGATGCTTGTCTCATGTCGAAAGTGAAGAGCGTACTAACGATACGAAAATTTTTGTTCAACCGAATTCAACGTCAGAAGTGATGTGTTGAATAGTTATTTATGTATTTTTTCATTTCTGAGCATACATAGTCATGATTGTACGAAAACCGTACTAATGATACGAAAATCGGACGTTGAGTTGCCGTACGAAAAAACATTTCTAGTCTGCCCAACCAGCTTTTGTCTCACGAAAAATCTAAATCGGCTGTTGAAAGGAGCATACTGATTGTAAGAATTTCGGATGATCGGCCGTCAGACAAAAATTCCCCCGTCTGAAATTTGCATCGTGTGTACGGGGCTTTACAATGCTCATGCTGGTTTTCGGCACCTGTTCTCTTTAATTGTGGTTTGTGACAAAACCATTAGATGTCCACACCGTTGTTCCTTTGTGTGACTAAAAGGAACCTACGGTATACTGAGATGAATACTGTAGTGGCCAATAGTGACTTCTAAAAATGTTGATCCAATGGCTTCAACACTTGAGTCACTGACCCCAGAACAGAATGTGCAGATCAGGAGTTCCTGGCTTGATTATCTACTTGCTTGTTCCAAGTCAGTGTCCCAGAAAACACTGAAGTCAGACAGCAGGCATCTAAGCATTTTTTAGAAGGTCATCAATGCCAGCTAGGTTTCCTGAAATAATCATGGAATAAGATAAAAATTTGAATTTCTTTTTATTAAACATATAGGTACTTTTTTGTGCTCTGCCTTTCACAGACTGAGATTACCAAGACAAGTATAATGCTCACTGTACTGTAAGACTTGATTATAATGTATTTAATGAACAGTGGAGATTTTTGTGAATAGTCTTACATTAGAATGGACTGCTGTAGAGCAAATAGCAAATGTCAGTTGGCATACAAAAAAGCATGAATCTAATGGTTGATTGCGAGCAACGCAAACTTATTTTAAAAAGAGAGCAAACAAAAGAACCCAACTTCCTTTTTTATAGAGACCTATAGTGGGCAGAAAACATTATATGCATTGCTAAGCATTTTAGTATTGCATGCTAAAGTCTGTTCACCAATGAAGAGTCTCCGGTAAATGTGTCTGCAGTGGGGTTTTGTCAGGTCTAAATGGTGAATTCAGAGTATGAACAGTATTTCCTAGCTATCCTATAAAGGTAGAAGAACAAATACAGCCAGAAAACAGTCCCTTACCTGTGTCCAAGTTCCATTTTGTACTAATCGCCTTCCACCTGCTCCGGCTCCAGCTGCCAACCCCACACCAACACCATCCTGTTAACAAAATGCCTCATTAGATTACTAGTTTCCTCCACATATAAGTAAACCCAACCACTACAAATCTCATAGAAGGTTTATGTTCTTTTTAAAAAGTACTTTTTCAATTGTTTTTTAATTTTCTAAAATTACAGGACCAGTAGAATAAAAATCTGCCACAGTTTTTTTTTTTTTATTTCTAGATCCTGTGATATTTGCACAAATGTTTTTTTGCTAAAAATATAGCGC
This sequence comes from Glandirana rugosa, assembly GCA_018402905.1. Lineage (NCBI taxonomy): Eukaryota > Metazoa > Chordata > Amphibia > Anura > Ranidae > Glandirana > Glandirana rugosa. The sequence continues at coordinate 169,963 of BLSH010217615.1, forward strand.
ACACAAACACAGCAAAACTTACAAAATTCCTACTAAACATAAATGCTAAAAAAGTATTGATTTAATAAATGAAAAATATTTATAAATGTTAAAGTGCGCAATTTAGTCTGAAAATCATAACCTTCAGATTTTGTAAAAGACCTTACATTTTCTGAAAGCACATGACCTGTTCACTAAAAATGTGCTACTCATACTTTAGGCCCTGCAAAAGTTGTGCGAATGACTTTTTTCAATAAAATATGCTAAAATAATCATTAGCAAACACAATTCTTAAAAGTCTTTTTCAAACACAAAACCGCAGCAAATCAGGTTCCCTGCTGCCTGATTTGCTGCGTTTTTGTGTTTGAAAAAGACTTTTAAGAATCTTTTTACCTTATGCCTGATTGATAGGTTTTTTAACCTCATTTGTAATAAACGCACCTCATGCCAAGAGGTTTTTACACTATTTCGAGTTTTCTTTTATCTCTTCCGAATCCACCCAATTGGGGTCCATTGATCCACCCCTCTTCACCCACCACCACCGCGGACGAACGCTTGGATCTTGGGGATACCTCCGTCTTTCAAGTAAGACCCACGTTTTCGAACGGAATGTGTGACGTTCCTTACACAGTGGAGGACACCCATCCGGAGATCCAGTTCCCATAGGAGCCACCCTCACAGGAACCATAAGAGAATCCCTGGTGGAATGCAGGATATACCATCTACTCTTCAATACATACCTTGGCACCTGGTGAATGGTCCAACGCTCTACTATATCTGAAATCTGGTAAGCCTCCATCCTAACAAGACTGGAGAATATCTTATCCTTGTTTTATGGAACTGATTTACAGAATTTACTCAAAATTTATCTGTGGACTCTGAGCCTATCCAATCATCTTCAGTCATTCCTGACTTGCATGAACTCTCTCAGGGTTGATTATATGTGTCTAGAAACTCACTGTTTCCCAATTAATTGTTCCTACTGGATTGGCTGAGCGCTATAACACCTGTGCATTCACATGCAGATAAGCATGGCCTTGCACAAGTGTATGCTGTATTATGTCCCATGTGACTGAGACCTTACTATGTGGTTTTTTTTTTTACAATTTTACCTGACCCCTGATGTCACCTTTTTTCGAGACAGAGAAAGGGTCCTAGGACATAGCATCCTTATTCTCTTTCTCTGTAGCCTCAGCTGCACTGTAGATGATTGAACACAAAGCGTGCCATACAGAGGATTCTATTTCTATTCATTCACAGACTGAAGCATAATAAACACAGCTGAGCTCCATGACGACTGCTGCTCTCAGCCATGGTGAAGCTATACAGTAAGGCTGAGTTCACACTGGCATTAAGAGCAGGCGTTTGAGAGGCTTTAAAAATGCCCCTCAAACGCCTATGCACAATATACAATAGACAGCACATAGTGCTGTTCAACACTAAGCACTAGCGTTGCTTCAAAATTAGAGCTTCATGTCGAGTTTAGGAGGCTTTGAAGCCTTTCAACGCCTCCCATTCAAGTCTATGGCAACGCCTCTCTGCCGCTCTGCAGGCGTTTTCGGTGCTGTTTCGCTGCAGCGCGTTAAAATTAGTCACTTCCATTGTGGAGTTGTTTTAATGCTCCCTAACGCTCTTCAAACACTACGTGCATAGGGCGTTTAGAGAGCATTGTTAATGCTTGTAAACTGCCCCATACTAACGCTCATTGATGCCTGTCTGACGCCCATACTAACCCCATACAAACGCTATAGGAGCGTTGGTCGAGCGTTACACATTTAGTACAGTGTGAACAAGCCCCAATTGATCCAAAAACAACTGATTACATTTTGTAAATGTGCTGAAAATGTCCATGTCGTAGTTTCTCCTAAGGATTTTAGAACCTGTCCTGTGTCCTTTAACCCTTTACTAAAAGTTTTACTAATAAAATATCTTAATTGTACAGTAAACTGCTATCATTCATTGCCATCTGTGTCTCACTGAGATTTCCCTTACTTCCTGTCCTGGAGACTCAACAGGAAGAGGATATCTTTCCAAAAATGAGGGAAATCCATTCCTACTGTTGTAAAGGGAACAAGTGTCCCCATTGGAAGATTCTGCTCTCTGTTCTGGTGGCAACTTAAAATTTTAGATTTACCCTCACTTTCATTCCCAGTGACTTTGGTGATCAGGAAAACTAGAGTAAGTCTCCCTAACAAGGACACAAACCGCAATAAAGATATGACAGAGTTCAACCACTCTAACAATGCAAAACTTTGTGCAGCTAGCGGGTAAGCTTCATCCACCCACCGGCTTGTATACAGTGTTTGGGCAATTTGTAGGCATTTTGCCAAGGCACCCCTGAAGAAACCTAAAGGCACGCTGGTTGAACTTGTATAATGTCAGGACAGCATTAAAAATTGCATGGACATCTAAGTAGTTAAATGCAATGGCTTGTGTCAGTGGAGATAGGGACACCAGTTCATATGTGTGCTGAGTTGGTATGTCCAGCATAGCTCCCAACTGTCCCTGATTTCGTGGGACTGTCCCTGATTTGGAACAATGTCCCGCATTACTCTTCATCTGTCCCTCATTTTGGTCTGATGCATATACCTATATATAAAATGCACATTTTATCAATCAAAAAGTGTTTTATAACACTGAACCTTTTATCCAATTTCTAAATTGTTGCATTTGTGCATTTAACCCCTTCCTAACCGGGCCATTTCTGACACTCCTCTCTTACATGTAAAAATCATCATTTTTTTGCTAGAAAAATACTTAGAACCCCCAAACATTATATATTTTTTTTAGCAGGGACTCTAGGGAATAAAATGGCAATCATTGCAACTTTTTATATCACACGATATTTGCGCAGGAATTTTTCGAACGCGTTTTTTTTGGAAAAGAAACAGTTTAGTGAATTAAAAAAATACAAATTGCACCAAACTTTGGTACTTAAAAATCTCCATAGGTGACGCTTTAAAAGTTTTTACAGGTTACATGTTTAGGGTTACAGAGGAGGTCTAGTGCTAGAATTATTGCTCTATCTAACGCACGCGGCGATACCTCACATGTGTGGTTTGAACGCCGGTTACATATGTGGGCGGGGATTACGTATGCGTTTGCTTCTGCGTGCGAGCACGCGGAGACGGGGGGACTTTAATTTTTTTTTTTTGTTATTATTATTTATTTTACTTTTTTTTTTTTTTTTTTACACTGTGTCTTTAATTTTTTTTTTTTTAATCACTTTTATTCCTATTACAAGGAATGTAAACATCCCTTGTAATAGGAATGGTGCGTGACAGGTACTGTTTATGGAGAGATGGGGGGTCAATATGACCTCACATCTCTCCTGCAGGCTGGAAAGACTGAGATCAGAAAAAAAAATTCTGATCCCAGCCTTTCCAGCCGTGATCACGGCTTTGTTTACTAAAGCCGGGCCGGGCGTGACGTCATAACATCGCGCCCGGGCCTCCGAGGGTCATAGAGATGACTGGTGACCAGCTGGTCATCAGTCATCTCCCTGACGACAGTCCAGCGGCGACGGATCTCTTCTCCCTGCCGCCGATCGTACGGGCGGCACGGGAGAAGCACCGAATGGCGGCGGGAGGGGACGTCCCCTCCCGCTGCCTATAAGAACGATCAAGCGGCTGAACTGCCGCTATGATCGTTCTTGTGGTGTACAGAATCGCCAGCTGAAAAAAATGATATCTGAATGGTGCCTCTAGCTGCTGGCACCGTTCAGATATCACCCCTCAAAATCTAGGACGTCCATGGACGTCCTACCGGCGGGAAGGGGTTAAAAAACAGCACTTGTGGGTTTAACTAATATTTTTTATGTAGAATTCTCCTTTAGGGGGGCATGGCAGGGAGTGTGTCCTATGCCTACATACTTTCGCTATTAGGTGTCCCTCGTTCCCATCTGAAAAAGTTGGGAGGTATGTGTCCAGCGTATGAGATGTATAAAGTAAAATATTAGAAATAGTTAATACTCACAGTCTCCCAGGATTGATACTGTGCCCGTGGCTTCATTCGTCCAACACTATCTCTCTCCTGAATAAAAGGTAGACATTTATTTTAATTCTGTACTAGATCCCATTAGACTGGCAGTGTTTAATTCAAAATATTTTTATATTGCTATGAACATAAGCAATACTCACTCCTTCCCACTGTTGATACTGTGACCGAGGCATGCTATTAGACATCATTCGCCCAACTGCTTCTTTCTCCTAAAACAAGAATTTAAAAAGAGGTTTTAATTATCTATAACAACCAACCTCAGTCAAAACTAACATTTCTGTGATATATGGGCACTTTTGGGTTAAATCACCTGGCAACGCCGAATCTCTTGAACAACCTAGTGTCAAAATTGACCCCCGTAATTCGTTTTTAAGTTGATACGTGAAGCCATGGTGAAGGTTTCACTCTCTCGGCTCCTAATTTTATTTATTCTTCATTATAGGGATTTGAAGAAAGGTGACTCCATAATGTGACTTGTCCTGACACTGGTGACCCGGGCAGATGAGGTCATCAAGTAACTCAGGTTGTTAAAACATCTAGGTGCAGAATCAATCCTCAAGATGATTAACAAGAGGTTAATCCGTGTAGTAGGTGTAGTGACACCCGAAGGACGACGTCTTCTTATGACGAAAGGTACGCCAGGAGGGCGCGCCGATGTCACCGCTAATACCTTTAGCCCGTGAGGCGGGAATGCCTGCCTATGCCTTTTTAATACTGCATTCTTGTAAATACATATTAAGATAGAAGAAACCTCCACTGGGACTGGGAAACCAACTCAACAACAATATACCACAAAATAAAATTAAACATTTATTGGTTTGTTTAAAAATGAGCCCAGACACAGGGTTCAAGAGAAAGACATGGACAATAACAATTATAATTGAACAGGTGCAATTGGTTACATACAGTTGATGAATTTACGTATAGGTGTGACAATGAAAGTACAAACGAACACCCAATATGACCACTGCACTCTGCCGTGGGAAGGCAGAGGAAACCCAACACGTTTCGAAATTAATCCTAGATCTTCCTCAGGGATAGGTGGTCATAGCATTAAAAAGTCCTCAATACAAGGCACTGGTTCACAGGGCACAAAGTGTCCAAGTAAGTAGGATTTTATTATTAATAAACTGGTTTGATGGTACTGCACTATGTGAGTTTATCCTCTATGGGGCATCGTGACTGACACCGCCACTGTCTGGGATATGTTCTGAGGCTTTCTGGTGCTAAGAACTTGAAGGGATTGACCCTATACCCACCCCTGGCTGGGGAAAAGCCACAGGCACCTTTTATGTTCATCTCTGGTAAGCCTTCCCAATGTTGGTGGTGGATTGCACTGAATTTGTAATCACCACTTCGGGTGTCACTATACCTACTACATGGATTAACATCTTGTTTGAGGATTGGTTCTGCACCTATATATATTAACAGACTGGGACCTAGGGTATTTTTATTACCCATTTAGTACATCTATTTGGACTTTATTATTATTGGTTGTGTTATATGCTTTTATACCCATCTTAAATGTTTTGGACAAATTGAGATCTGTCATTTGCACTTGTTTAGCACAGCCCTTTGTTTATATTTGTTCTACTATATACCCTATTGTGTATATTGGCTGCAGCTTTACCTAGTAGGACTTTAGCGCGGTATTCTCCTGTTTAACTCAGGTTGTTAGCAACCCTGCAAAACTGAACTAGATGTTGTCTGGAGTGGCCATTTATTATTGTAGTTTTGAATGAGGGCTTACTTTTATGTAGACTTACTAGGATTGAAATGCGCGGCTTCCAAACTTGCTGTATGACCACATTTTCTGTTGTGGAATTACATACTATAACATGTATACAGTCACAGAAGGAATACTGTAAAATAGGAAAGAGCTTGAATAATTTGGCTGCATATTTACATTGTGTCACAGGGTGACCTGCAGCCTTCCAGCTGTTGTATAAGCACAAGCCTTGGCTTGACAGAGAAGCTGCTTCTTGTGGCTCTGTAACAGTAGGAAGATCATCATTAGCAGCATCTGATGAACACAGCATATCTCGGCTGTAGCTCTTCAAATGTTATGGAACAATCAGTTTCAAAATACTGAAGCATTAGTAGAATCTGCCCCATTGTTATGCTCAGTTTCCTCTAATAGAGCCAGTACAAAATAGGTGTGAGGCAGGTTTCTAGTAGTCATGGTAATTGTGACAAACTAACTTGGCCTAGATGTGGACTCCAGGTGGGTTGCATGGTCTGTTTTTCAACTGAACATATTTAAATTTTTTATTTAGTGGTATGTGACATACAGTATGCAAGTACAACTTCACATAATACACCAACCAAATGAGATGAGATAACACAGTACTATTCAGTAACTGAATGGAGCTTGTCTGAGGTGGGGTTATTCCTGGTAATTAGCAGGGGGAGAAAAATGAAAAACACGAAACCATAAATGTTCAGAGATCTCAAGCGCCTAGGGTATGTACGTCCAGGGATCCATTCAGGTTGATTTATATAGATTCTCAAACTACCATAAATGTGTATCTCGTTGTTCTTAAATAATAGTTATATGTATTTGGGGGAAGTGTAAGGTGGGGTAATGCACTGGTGTCAAGACATACCAATTTATGATTTAAGATAGGAGAGGAGAACAAAGAGAGAAAGTGATAGAGAAGAGGGGAGTGAGAAAAAGAAGGGGGGGAGGGGGAGAGTATCGGAGAGGGAAGAGGGTAGACCCACCACCCAGGGGGTGAGAGGCGTTGGGGCTGCATCACAACGCTATCATCAAATTGAAAGCCAAAAATTCCCAGCAATAATCAAAGGCCAAGTTATTGATAACTGAGGTATTCATCTGAAAAGCGAAAAAGGTCCCAGTAAAACCACCTGGTCTTATGTTCCTCAGATTTGTCTCAAATGGCCGGGTCAGGCCTCAATATCATTTACCCTTGTGAACCATTGGGCTACTGTGGGGGCAGATTGTTGCTTCCATTGGCTAGGTATACAAGTCCAAGCAGCATTAAGAAAGTGCTTAAGGGATTTGTGGTAGCTCTTTTTTGACATGGGGTAAGGTTTAGTAGAACTGCAGCAGGATAATTGGATAGGGAAATATCCGTGAATTTGTGGATGAGTCTAAGGACTGGTTGCCTAAAGGTCTGAAGTTTGGGGCAGTCCCAAAAAATATGGAGAATAGTACCCGGGTGTTGCTCACAGCGCCAGCAACAATCAGACTGATTGGGATAAATTTTGGGCAAGGTTGATGGAGTGAGCTACCATTGTGTGGTTAATTTGTAGGAAGTTTCCTGATCTTTACTGCAAAGTGATGACTTTTGTGCAAAAAAAAGTATGCGTTCCTTATGGGGTTCCGTGACTGTGGTTTGCAGGTCTCTTTCCCATTTTGCCAGGAAAGGAGGGTCTGTGGTGGCGTGTAGGTCTAGTAGAGCCTTGCAAAACATTGTATGGGAGATGGCCCCATCCGCCGATCTCTCTCTGAGTTCTTCAGATGAGTGAAGCTGTCGAGGAAAGGACTTGTGTTTGGGCAAAGAGCTAATAAAGTGAGAAAACTGCATAGCTCTCCAGTGATCCAGTCCTATGGGTATACGTCCCATAACCATATACTTGGTGGGGATCCATCCTGTAGAGCGTAAAAAATGAGATGCACGTAAAAGACCCTTTGGAGCCTGTAAGGTGAAGACCGGGTCCGATAAGCCCGGGGGGGAAGCTCGGGTGCCGCACAATCGGTGTCATGGGTGAAGGAAAACTAGACAAGGAAGACAGACGGAAGAACCTTTCAATCTCGGTCAGGGTGGGGCCAATCAGAGGATGGGTAGACAAATGGGAAGTCGTTTGCCTTCCCGCCCATGGCAAGCCGGCCAGCAGTGCCTGGGCAATCTCCTGTTTTAGGGTTACCCACAGCTTCAAATCCATGGGACGGCACCAGTCAGCTACTCTCGTGATGTGCATTGCTTTGTAGTACAGGGCAGGGTCCGGGAAGCCAATACCTCCCCTGAGCTTTGGCCTCAGTAGAAGCGCTCTGCCCATACGTGGATGTTTGCCATGCCAGAGAAACTTAGTGAACGAATAGCATGAAAAAGTCTGTGGTATTTTAATTGGCAGGGCTTGAAGTACAAAAGTCTTGGCATTGCATTCATCTTCAACACATTACAGCAGCCAAACCAGGACAGAGCAAAAGAGTCACATTTCTTAAGTTCCGCAGTGAGCGTTGACAGGAAGGGCCGAGAATTCAGGGGGAAGATATTGTTTAAGTTTGCTGGGATTCTGGTTCCCAAGTACTGGATTGAGCGAGTGGCCCATTTGAATGTGAAGAAGGGGGAAGGCCCGCCAGGATCTGGTCCGGCAGAGAGACATTCAACGCTTCAGATTTTTGGAGTTTGACCTTAAATTTGGAGAGAGTGCTGTACAGTTTCAGTTCTTGTAGTAATGAAGGTAGTGAAGTAATAGGTTTAGTTATAAAAAATAGCAGGTCGTCCGCATATGCTGCGACTTTGTGTTGATATTGGTCAGGTTGAATGCCGCTAATTTTTGGGTTATCTTTTATATGGCAAAGAAATGGCTCCAGGGAGAGAACAAACAGTAAGGTTGAGAGGGCTCATCCCTGTCTGGTACCGTTCGTAATGGCAAACACTTCAGAGTCTTAAGCCATTTACTCTCACTGTGGCTGTAGGATTAGTATATAAAGCTGAGATCCAGTCCAGGACAGGTTTCGGCATTCTGACAGCATGGAGCGTCTCTTTAAGAAACACCCAATCTACCCTGTCAAATGCCTTTTTGGCATCAGTGGACAGGAGTAGAAGAGGGATGCGGGATCTTCTTGCTTTCTCTATGACTTTCAAAGTCCAGATGGTATTATCTCTCGCTTCCCTCGTCTGAATGAAGCCAACCTAATCTGTCGCAACCAAACGTTGCAACAGTTCATGCAACCTGGAAACTAAGATTTTTGTGAAAAGCTATATCACAGTTTAGGAGCAAGATGGGTCTGTAACTAGAACACAACAGCGGGTCCTTTCCTGGCTTTGGGATTACAGAGACAGACGATCGTAGCATGTCGGAAGGTACGCTATGTCCCTCCAGGATGGTGTTAAAGGCTGTGGTAAATTGTGGTGCAAGCGGAATCTGATATGTTTTGTAGTAAAGAAGTGTAAATCCATCAGGCCTGGGAGCCTTCCCTGGCTGTGTATCTGCTACAGTGAATGTAAATTCCTCTACCTTGAGTGGTTGGGACAGCAACTCCCGATCTTCATTAGTAAGGGAAGGAAGATTAGCTTCCTGTAAGTATTCTTGAATGTTCGAAAGGGAAGGGGCTGTTGGGCCAGCAGAATGTGCTGAGTCTAAGTTACACAGCTTTGAGTAGAACTCTCTGAAAGTAGCTTCTAGGTCTGGCGAGGCATGAATCTTAGTCCCTGATGGGGTTAGAAGGACAGGGGTGTATGCTCTAGTGCATTTTTCTCTCAAGGCAATAGCCAGCATGTGGCCGCAATTATCACCATAGTCATAGAAAGACCGACGGGCCCTGAGTAGTATTTTTTTTAGCCTCATACAGGGAGTGCTCCCTGATTGCTTCTCGAGTCTGAATTAATTCCTCCTCTACAGTGCGTTCAGGTCGGCCTTTATGTTTCTTCTCTAGGGCATGTAGTTTTGCTAAGAGGTCCGACAATGCTTTGGTGTGGCATTGTTTTGCCGCATGGCCATGCTTTATAAGTATCCCTCTGATGTAGCATTTGTGGGCTGACCACACAGTGAGAGGGTTATCCGTAGCGGTGCGTGTTGTTATCCACAAAGTAGGAGTGTAGTTCTCTAAGGATTTCTGCTGCTATTTCAGGGTCTTTAAGGAGTGTTTTGTTCAGGTTCCAAGTTGTTGTCTTATGAGAGAAGTTTGGGAGGGTAAGCTCCAATAGAACTGGAGCATGGTCAGAGATCATTATCTGGCCAATCTCTGCTTTAGAGGCCAAGGTAATCGCAGAATGTTTTAGTAAAAAGAAGTAGATTCTAGAGTAGGATCCGTGGGTGGAAGAGAAGAAAGAATAATCTCACTCTTGCGGGTGGAAGATTCTCTAGATATTAACTAGCTGGTGAACATGCAGCAGGTCTTTCAGGTGGTGTTGTGCCCTTTGAGGTAGAGAAGACAAGTGCACTGAGGAATCCTTTGAGGGGTCCAGGGTGAAATTAAAATCTCCTCCTAGAATAAGCGTTCTTCATAAAAAGGACTCTAATTTGGCCAAGAAAGTCTCCAGAACTTCGAGTTGGTTTGTGTTAGGGAGGTAGACGTTCGCAAGGGTGAATGTGTGAGAATCGAGTTTGCCCTTCAAGAGAAGGAACCTGCCCTTCTGATCATGGTATTTGTCAAGGAATTGGCAGTTTAGAGATTTGGATACGAGAATACTTGTCCCCTTAGGTTTAGAAGATGTAGATGGACTATGGTAGGCCTCCGGGCAATGCTTATTAGTGAGTCTAGAGACCCTGTCTGCCCTGAAGTGGGTCTCTTGGATGAAGGCGATATGCACCCTATGTCTTCAGAGTTCGGCTAGACAGCTGGTGCGCTTCTCAGGGGAATTTAGCCCTTTAATATTCCAAGAAAGGAATTTAATATTCATAGCATCTATACGTCCACAGATGCTCACTCCCCCTGGGGGAGAAAAAAAAAGGGGGGGGGGGGGGATATGTATAGAGAGAAAGGGGATTAGAGGCTGGAGAGAGAAGTAGGTGGTAGTAGAAGGTGGGGAAAGGAGTCCGAAAGAAGGAGGGAAGTGTAGCAAATAAAGAGATCAAAAGACTAAGAGAAGAATAAGTAGTTTATCAAAAGGAGAAACTAAGTTTAGGAGAAATACCACCACCAGGGCAGAGTATCCCTACTGTGGGAGGTGGTAGCCCCAGTCCTCGGGGCCCCTGCAGCAAAACTAGCCGTTTTCTGGCATACCGGTATAATCATATAAAATGAGACAATCGTGAATATATGGAGGAGACCATAAAATAGCTCATCGGGGACTCATACTTAGATCAAGTCCCCAGTGAGCCCTCCGCTAAGGCCAGGAGGCTGCCTATAGTTATAGGTAACAGTGAATATAAACAGACATTCTATTAACAGAACAACAAATGAGCCAAGAAGCTATATGATCTAGTATCTGACTGTCACCTCCTGCAATCTTCCAACTCAAAACTGGCTCGGAAGAGGAACCTTCTCTCAAAAATATTACATTTCCATTCCATGCCCTTTAGCTGCATATGTCTGTGAGCATGTCCCTTTCCAACCATCTCGAAACAAAAAAAAAAAAAACAAAAAAAAAAAAAAGGGGGGGGGGG
>BLSH010217615.1:181249-191591 GCA_018402905.1 Glandirana rugosa
AAAAAGGGGGGGGGGGTCTGGAGTGATGCCATTTCGGGGTATTACTGAGAAGTTGAAGCAGGCAGTCCATGTCTCTGCTAGTTGCATAAGTAATCAATTGAACCCTGAAATGGGTCGTTCCTGTTCCACTATTGCAATACGCGTATCTAGTGTAGAGACTTCCCGTTTGAGATTCTGTATCTCACCTCTCTTGGCAGTCTCCATTCTAGTAGCCAGTGTCTCAAAATCAGTTCTTGTAGGCAGCTGCTGCAGTAGTGACCAGAATTTATTTGCTGGATCAGCACTAGATATGAGCCCTAACTGCTGAGATGATGTAAAGAGGTTACACAAAGTGTTCCATGGCTGTGGAAAAGCCCTCTGCTCTTCTTTGGCCTGTGCTGGGGTGAGGCACATCTCAGTGTGTGGGAATGAGGCATGTCCTGTACTGAGCAGATCCTCTGCTAGTTCGTGCGATGCAGCCAAAGACCTCCAGAGGCAGGGAGAGAGGTTGCTTATAGGAGAGTAGGATGGCATGGTGTAGTCATCCCTTACATGCAGGGATGCCTGAGAGGCAGCTACATGCCCCTCCATGTTCTCAGCCACGTGACAGGCCGGGTCCATCTTGGAGACTGCAGGAGTGGAGGCGGCCGTTTTTTGCGGCTTGAGGTAGCGTTCCATGCTGCTGGTAGGGTAGGCAAAGTGGGGATCCGGTTGGCCAGGTGTTTGGGGAGCCGGTGGGTACCAGAAATGTGCAGTAATATGTCGTGGGTGGCTGCAGGGGAGCCGATTGGCGGGAGCTCAGAGACTAAATGTCCTCACGCTGCCATGCCGAGACCACGTCCCCCAGCAACTGAACATATTTAAAGCTGCACTTCGGGTAAAATAAAATTTGACTCTAGCAGTGGGTCTTTCTCACAATACACGGAATGCTTTTTTATGTCTAAGACATATGTGGTAAACACAAGGCAAAGGGGCCGAATAGGTCATGTGACACAACATCCCCCATCACCTTGTCTCAGCAGTTGGCAGCTGAGAGAAGCACATTTTTTTTTTAATCAGATGTTAACAAAAATACAAACCAAATCAAGACAAAAAAAAATCCAAATAATTTCTTTTATTTCTTCCCTTTAAGCGAATACCTCAGCAACATATTTTTTTTTGTAGTTCATTTATAGTCCATTCCCTCGAAATGTATTTGAGAAAGGGAAGGCTAAAAATTAACCGATAAGGAAGATAAAGAAAAACTATTTCTCTCTCTTCCCCTTCCACACATTATCCGACATAGATCTTAAAAATACAGAAAAAACACAGTATCCTGGAGCAATCGTTACGGTGGAGGAGCACTTTACTCCTCAGCCGGTGGCAGCAAAAGGGACTAGAGAACTCCTCCTACAGATCCTGCGCCTCTCTGGGCAGCCGCAGAACCCCCTCGTCTCCGCCTATCCTGGTCTCAGCGTTTAGCAGACTGACAGCGGATTTCAGCCCTCCGCCAGACCCTGCACCTTCTAATTCCCAGCACTGCCTCCAGCTTCTTCACAGCAACAGCACAAGGTAAGGGGAGTGCACGGTGATGTAAAGGAGGGTGATGGACTTCTGACAGGGGTGGCTTTTGAAATCTGATGTAAGGGGCTCTGGACATCTAGTCTTACAGATACAACTGACCCTTTTGAGGGCAAACATAATGCGGCCCATGATGAAATTAAGTTTGACACCCCTGGTCTAGGGAGAACATAAAAAGCAAATATACTTTTCTTATCCCTCCCTCCTCCAACAGCTGGCAATTTTTCTTAGAGTAGTGAGCAGACCCTTTGGTGTCCTCACTTACAATGCAGAAGAACGGTTTTAGAGTACCTGCAACCAAGAGAGAATCCTCTTTGGAGGGCGGATCATGCAGCTGGTAGGAAGCATGCAGGAGCTTTTTGTTCTCTTTGGACAAAAATGAGCATTTAATCCTTGCAGCATGGGGGCAGCCCCACAGCAAGGATTGGTATTTTCCCAGAGTTCAGCTTTATTGACGATAAGGTCAGATAATACAGATTGGTAAATAACCATATAAAAAACCTCCGATATCGACTAGGGTTACTGGCATAGAGGTCTTCCTTAAAGTGTTACTAAACCCACAAAAGTAAAATCTTTCTGTATATGCAGCATAGCATGCTTGTTATACTCACTGTGGAACTTAAGGAGTTAATCCTCTGCATTGTGTAAAAAGGCTCTTTGACACTGTATATGGACAGATCCTTCCTTCCTTCCTGCACTGTCTATCTTGGCAAGGCTATATAATACAGTGAGGGTAGCACATGCTCAGTTTAGTCTCTATTGTTGGAGAGAACATTGCCTGTTTCAGTTGAACTGTTCAGGTCACATGATATTGACATCACACATGTGGGCGTGTATACAGGCTGTAGTGGAAATCTCCTACCTAAGACTCAGCACTGAACAAACTGTACAGTTTATCATGTGACCGTGGTATACAGATCCGCAAAAATGGTATATAGTGGCAGTATTTTAATGTAAAAAGGAAATTTATATGCTGTGGGCACTGGGGGGGGGGGGGGGCTCATATTACTAGGTTTAGTAACACTTTAAAGCATCATTTAATAAATCTTAAAATGTGAATAACCACCAGCCATGCTGCTATGACATGCTGCTATGCCAACACCTAATATGACAATTTGGGGCTGTAACGTTGGTACGCCATCTCTGGATAAAAAGAGATAATTAAATAAATTGTAGACAACTTAATCATTGATAACACTTTTTTAGCACTCCCCAATTTGTGTTTTGTAAACTAGTTGACAAAATGAATTTGCGTAAGCTAACTGTACTAACCGTAAATAGCAGGCACTTCTGGGAGAAGATAGGGATGGGGAAGAGGTAAGAAATAAATCAGGTCTTACAGGTAAAGCTACACTATTAAAACAATTTGAGAGTGAACATTCAGATAATTACAGATGCCATAGCTGATTGGCAAGTTACTGCATAGTGCAATGCACTGTTAAAAAGAACCAATCATGTCTGTTTCCAGTAGTCTTATCACTTTCGATTTATGATTGGCTGCTGTGGGCTTCTGCAGTTTTCTGAAATCTATCACAAAACAAAAATCCAAAGAGAGATGCATTTACCTTTATGCCATAATCAACGGTGCCGTTTCCAGCAGCAATCGTGCCGTTTCCAGCAGTAAGCAGAGTAACTGGGCTGGCCTGTTGCATTAAAGAGAAACTCGGTTAAGGCAAAGCATAAGCAAAGAATGGGGGGGCTGGAGAAATGTATCTGTGTTGCCTGAAGCACCCAGACTCCAGCTGATATTCATTAGAAAATGACAACAGAAACTTTTCTTCCCTCCAAATTTTATTGGATTCACAGTAATATTTAGTTTTATCATAAAGGAACTGCATATGTGAAGAGGGAGCATTATGTTGGAAAATGTACACAGTCCGTTGGAGTTGCATCATTTTGTGATCAGCTGTGTAGAGATGTGAACAATCTTAGGAGGATGCAGTCCATCTCTCTTTGATTGTGTAGCCCCTCCCCCACTACGTTTTTCTCCTGAGGCTTGTTCTTCATTACAGGATGAGCAATGTCTCGGCTACAACTCTTAGGCTATGTTCACTTCTGAGCGTAGCCATGCACATTTAGATGAGCTTTTCGCTCAACAGCTCATTGAATTGAATGGTCTGCCTGACGCGGAAAATGTGCAAAAGAAGCTCAAGTACCAGATTTTGGCACTGAGCCAAGCAGAAAACGCATGACTGCTACCTGTGTCTGGGGTGCCATTAAGAAGTAATAGTACTGCAAGCACATCACGTATTTTAGCTCATTAAAACTTGAACAGTACCATGCATTTCTGCTCCACTTTCCACTATATGCAGACGTGAAGGGGGACTAAAATCTAATGCAAAGAAAGGACCCTTGTCTCAAGAGACAAGGGTAAGCCAGTAGCTCTTATAATGATAAAAAATACTGTAGTTGGGTTATCATAGAATTATTATTTGTTACATTTCAGCCAATGGAGGAGAGCGCTGATCTGAGTGTTCTGGCCGGGGCCGCCCCCCCTGTCAAAAGAGAACAGCTCAGCGGGGGAGATTGCTGTACTAACTTTGCCTAGTTAGTACAGCGGCTCCGACCAGAGCTGAGGTTTTTTTTCGTTCAACCGAGTGGGTTGAATGAAAAACTCATAGCGTGTACCAGGATTTATTTGTTCTTTTTGACTAAAATCTAATGGCCTATAAACTCTGACTTACCTGAGAGAGTGCACTTCCCCCCTCTTCATTATACTTGATAAGAGTTTGATTTCCTTCATCATTAGGTAATATGTGCTTCTTCTTCCCAGAGCCACAGAGGAAGCACATGAGCAAACATAGTGCCACTAGCAAAGAAAACAAGAAGAGAGTCAGAAGATAAAACACCCAAGTGGTCAACAATCTCCAGGACACAAACCTTCATCATACTTACACAAGAACAGGAGCAGAGCTACAAAGATGGCTCCGATCGCCCCACCTCCCAGCTGATACGACGCTGGTGCCATCTTCTCACAGTTTATCTGATCTGGGCAGGAGCACACCCTGATATTCAGGTTCTGGGTTTTGTAAGTGCCCTGCCTGTCGTAAATGTCAAAGGGAATGGTATAGTTCCCCTTTGTAAGACTTTTCAGCATTACGATTTCTGCAGTATTATCTGCAAAATAAACAGATGTGACAATTATACATTGAGGTTTTATGCCCTTTTCCCAATGAAGAGAAACACACGGCAGCAGTAAATCTGAACAGGGCTAGCCACTACCAATTTATATCTGACAACAGGAGAAATGCTAAACCACGCTTTCCATTATCTAAAGGTTTCTTAAACCCCTCTCGCCACCACCTTCCACACCTTAAAGACGTGCTAAATGCTGGGAGGTGGAGGCCGGCATTCCAATCATGTGACTGCTGTGACTGGCAGTTACAGTGGTCACATGATTGATTGGAAAGCGCCCAATAGCAAGTACACATCGGGAGCTTTCCAGTAACTGCGCCAAAAGCATGCTCTCAGCACAGATATATGTTTACATGCATATATGTGGCCTCTCTGCGTTAAAGACCACCTGCCGACCGGCCACATATGTGTACCTTCTGTGGGAACTGACTAAAGTGTATTCAAAGTCAAAACATTTTTGGCATGGATGGAGTTTTTTTATTGCAGTTTGTGTCCCCATTGGGTAGATCCCCTCCTCTATCAGTGGACTCTGAAAATAAAGGGAAAATCCAATATTTTAATTTGTTACCAGAAGAGCAATAGAAGGAAAATCTTCTAATAGGGCTACTTTTTCCAGTGGCAGCTTTCGAAGACCCCTTTCACACTGAGGCAGTTTTCAAGTGTTTTAGCCCTAAAAATAGC
The DNA here is from genome assembly GCA_018402905.1 of Glandirana rugosa. Classification (NCBI taxonomy): domain Eukaryota; kingdom Metazoa; phylum Chordata; class Amphibia; order Anura; family Ranidae; genus Glandirana; species Glandirana rugosa. The sequence continues at coordinate 186,605 of BLSH010217615.1, forward strand.
ACCTGAAAAGTGCCTCCCATTCATTCCAATGGGTTCTTTCATACTTGGGCGGTGCACTTGCGGGGCTGTAGAAAAAGTCCTGCAAGCAGTATCTTTGGGGCGTGTTTGGAGTGCTATAAATAGTGCTCCAAAAACGCCCCTGCCCATTGAAATGAATGGTCAGCACTTCCAAAGCACCACAAAACCGGTCTTTTTTCCTTTTTTCTAAGTTGTCACGTGACCTTAAAAATGCCCCGCTAGCGCTCAAAAAGCACTGCAAAATCATTGCTAAAGCACCGGTTCTTTAGCACTGTTTTAGCAACACTTCAGTGTGAAAAGGGTCTTAGAAAGGATTTACTTTAACCAGCTGTGAAGATTGAGTGTGCTACACATGCCCAAATAAACTACACTGAAATAAACAAGGTGTGCATAGAATACGTTGTCTTTCTTCCCAGATGAAACTCCCTATCCTAATATTTTTTGTCAGTTCCCAACTGTCAAAATAATAGCAAGTAGTTGCCGTTTTAGGCCCCTTTCACATGGGGTGGATTCGCTCAGCGGGAGATCGCTCCGTTGATCTCCACTGAGACAGGTTCGGCTCTGCTCTCTGTGCAGGGATGGACCTGTCAGATCCCTGCTGTTCTCAATGGGGAGATCGGATGAAAATGGATCCGCCTGTCCATTTCCATCCAATCCGCTGGATGGAAGACGTATTGCCCATACGTCTGTTTTGGCAGATTGGATGGCAGATGGGTGCCACCGGACACATTTCCACTGACCTCCGCCTGCCCCTAGGAGGTCTATGGGTGGACCGCTTGGATCCACCTGAAAAACGGACAGGGGAATCCCAGCGGGCTTATCATGTGAAAGGGGCCTATAACAGCAGCTGTTACAGGCCGCCTGCATTTTATAAACACTGCTTAGGCAATTTAGAGATACAAAGCAACATTTGTTTTACATTGTTTCATTCATCTGCAGATCACAAGGATGAGCTTCAGTCAATTAAAGTGGAACGTTAGTCAGAAAATTAAGTCCTGCTAGACTAGAGTACTTCAGTCTGGCCCCTTTTGAAGGTATACTGTAGCAATGCAAGTGCCTATAATGTTTAGAATCCAGTAATACACTGTCTCACCCTGCTCTGCACATGCTCAATTCCTGTCTTTTTAGGCACTACCGAGTTTGTAGGGGCCGATCTGCTGACAGCCTTAAAGCGGAATTAAACCATCCTATCCTTTACAGCCAAGGAAGCTGCTTCTGTTTGATCTGCAACTGCCATGGAGCTGCACATTCAGTTAGAACACCAGCCATTTGATGGTTTGACAGTTTGGTTGAGAGCACAAGGAAATGTGACAGTTACAGTTGTGGAATGCTAAGATTGCTAAAAGTTTTTTTGTTTTTTTTTAATTGATGGGTTTAGTTCTGCTTTATGGAGTTCAGTGTTAAAACCATTTTTTTTTTGCTAGGAAATTATTTAGAACGCCCAAACATTATATATATTTTTTTCACCCTAGAGAATAAAATGGCGATCTTTGTAATACTTTTTGTCGCAGCGGTCTTACAAGTGCAATGTTTTTGGAAAAAAAAATCACTTTTGAGTTAAAAAAAATAAGACAGCAGTAAAGTTAGCCCAATATTTTTGTATATTGTGAAAGAGGATGTTACGCCGAGTAAATACATACCTAACATGTTATGGTTGAAAATTGTGCACACTTCCGGAATGGCGACAAACTATAGTACTTAAAAATCTCCATAGGCAACGCTTTAAAAAAATGTTAGCGGTTACCAGGTTAGAGTTACAGAGGAGGTCTTGCGCTAGAATTATTGCTCACACTCAGACAATCGTGGCGATAACTCATATGTGTGATTTGAACACTGGCGCAACTTACGTATGTGTTTTTTTTGCTGCACAAGCACACGGAGACTGTCACTTAAAACATTTTTTTATTATTTATTTATTTATTTATTTATTTTAACACTGTTCCTTTAAAAAAAAAAAAATCTGATCACTTTTATTGCTGTCACAAGGAATGTAAACATCTCTTGTGACAGTAAAACCCCAAATCCCTCCTTTGCACTTCACAGTATTCAGATCACCAAAAACGGCGATTCTGAATACTGTCTTTTTTTTAAACCGCAAAACCGTAAACCGGAAGTGACGTCGTAACATCGCTTCCGTAAATATACAAAGGCGTTCCGATCTGAGCCGATTCCGGCTTCTATGGGGACTCCACACAGAAGGCAGATGCGCAGGATCGGAGCTCCGATCTCCCGGTGGGATGGGAGGCCGGAGAAGAGCAGTGGATGGCGGCGGGAGGGGAAGGGGGGAATGTCCCCTCCCGCAGCCTGGGATAACAGCCGAGCGGCTCCCGAGCCAGAGCGGCCATTATAACCAAAAAGCTGATCGCCTGCTCTAAAAAACTGTACTGGGGTATAGACTGTAGCTGCAGGTTATACCCCGATACTTCCACTTAAAGCTGCCGTCGTTTACAAACGGCGATTTGCGGGAAGTGGTTAACCACTTCCCGCCGGGAGGACATCCTCCAGTTTCAGTGGTTAAACTGGAATGATGCCTGCACCTACAGGCGTCATTCCGGTATGTATATTTTCAGCCGGTGATTCAATTTCTGGCAGAAGTGATCCGATGCCTGTCCTGTACCCCACCTGTGATATTGGCTGCAAAGTACCCCCCACCTGTGTTAATGGCTGCAAAATACCCCCGCCTGTGATATTGGCTGCAAAGTAACCCACCCGATATTGGCTGCAATTTACCCCCATCTGTGTTATTGGCTGCAATTTACCCCACCTGTGATACTGGCTGCTATATACCCCTACATGTGATGCTGGGGCTCTATACTGTGTTGCTGAGCTGTGTACTCCTGACACAATATGTGGATACAGGGGATGGAGTGGGTGGCTTCTACAAGGGGTGGGGCTTATTAGAAGTAGGAGAGGTCAAAAAGGAAGGGCGCCCCCCATCCTAAAACTTCACCAGCTGCCACTGCTCTGTAACCCTGGCAACCTGGAGCGATTTATGTTGTCACGTCCGGTACCGCCTCTTTGTTTACCTGCCCACCAGCGGCCAGGATAGCAGCCGATCACACTGATCTGTGTCTGATCGGCTGCATGGGAGGCTAGAGGAGAGATTTGGATCTGTGGGACTACAGATCCATGTCTTTGTTTTTAAGCTGCGTTTATGTTGGTTTCTGTTTCTGTTGTAAAACTCCCTTCGTATGGCTATCCATCTCCCCTCCTTCCGTTTTTGTTTTTTGTTAGTCCTTTGCCCGTATCACCTTTTAATATATCTTTTATACACTCTGATTGTATACACTGGCACCTGCCCAGTGTACCACCCCTTGTCACGCCCATGGCTATGATATAATTGAGCCAACACACTGACTCATCTACATAGGCTGATGAAAGAGCCTATCAGATGCTCTGAAACACGTCCCGCTTTTTTGACGTCACTTCCGTTTCGATGCGTTCCAGGCGCACTTCCGGTGAAGTCATCCACCAGCTCAGCGTTCCATGCTGGTCCTACACAGAACAACTGCTTCCTGGCTCCCCTGGTCTCCCCCCCTGCGGCTCCCCAGTGCTGGATGGCTGGGATATGCAGCATCTCGCTGGGGATGGGACACCCCACTCCAGGACTGCTTACACTGCTGGACAATTATACCTTATGATGAGCCTATTTACCACTAACTTTTAGTAACTGTGTTTTCATCCCTTGGCAATAAAGTTGTAGTCAATACTGTGTTGCTTCTCTCTTGGAGTGCTGCCTCGGTGCACTGAACCTACATACACCACCCTCATTCACTTTATTGGGACATTTCTATGGGTTGATGCCAATTTCCAGATGCACCTTTAATCTCCCTATCCTAAAAAATTATATATATATATAATGTTTAGAGGGTTCTAAGTAATTTTCTAGCAAAAAAAATTGATGTTTACACATGCAAATTGTCAGAATTGTCCCAGATGGCAAATGGTTAATAAAATGTATTGCTATTTAACGCCTTATACTACTCCTTCCCTTAGCTACTACTATTTTACTGGTGATTTTTTTTTTTTTTTTGTGTTTTGTGTTGGTCCAGTTATTAATATTATCGCCTATTTTTTTTTTTGTACAGTGAACTCTGAGAGCCGGTTCACACTACAGCGACTTAGGATCCAACTTGTGTCTTCCCAAGTCACTTGACAGAAGAAATCCCATTGAAGTGAATGAGAGCCATCTTAATGTACACTATTGAAGTCGCTCCAAATTCAGAAAAGGTTCCTGTACTAATTCAAAGCGACTTCTGTCCGACTTGTGCCCAAAGAATTCAATGGAAGTCGTCTCCAAGTCGGATCCCCATCTATATTGAAGCGATTTTACAGGAAAAAAATAATTCACCCAGGTAAAAGGAATGATGTCAGAAGAGCTATATTCTCTGATTGGCCACAGGCAAAGTCGCCTGGCATGGAGATCGATTTGAGTCACGCAAAGTCGTGCTGAAGTCACGTTCAAAACGCCTATGAAGTCGTGCCTGAAGTCAGATTGCCCCTGTGTGAACCGAGTCTGAAGCTACATATATTTCCAGAAGACACTGGCGTCATTAGGGGGGTGCGGTCCGCACCAGGGTGACACCGCTAGAGGGGTGACACCATCCGAAAGCCCTGGCTCCAAACTGGCAGTTTTTTTTCAGCCGATTCGCAGAACACCGCTTGCTCCAGTCAGCGTTGTGTCTTCCTCCTCCTTCCTCGGAGCCTGTCACTATCTCCGGGCAGCACGGCTGCACACTCTCCTCTCCATTTGCTGCACGGGTGTAACTTTTACTTTAGCCACCCGCCCCATCCTGGTCCCAAGCTGGTGCGGTAACGGGCAGGGGGTGTCCGCCAGCGCCACCGACCAAGGTGTGGTGTGATAGGTGAGGGGGGCAGGTTTGCCAAAAAAAAAAAAGGAGAAGTTTATGTGTCGGCCGGCGCCCTGTGCTGGTTTGACAACCATGGGGGGGGGGGGGGGGGGGTGGTG